>APFE031189681.1:6859-26857 GCA_000404065.3 Pinus taeda
TTAGAGTTTAGGGTTTCACGTTTGAGTTTAGAGTTTAGGGTTTAGTGTTTACAGTTTATAACACTTAGTAAATTATTTCAATAAACGTTATAATAAAAGTTACAAAATGATTTTTAAAATGTTATAAAATGATAAGGATTTAGGGTTTAACGCTTAGGGTTTGGTGTTAAGGGTGGTTTAGCATTTAGGGTTTATGGTTTATAAGACTTTAGTAAATTGTTTTAATCAAGGCTTAAGTAAAAGTTACAAAATTCCTTCTAAAATGATATAAAATTCCTAGGGTTTAGTGTTTACGGTTTGGCCTTTGGGATCTAGGGTTTAGGGTTTATATGACCTTAGTAAATTCTTTTAATAAAGGCTTAAGTAAAAGTTCCAAAAATATTTTTAAATTGTTATAAAATGCTTAGGGTTTAGGGTTTAGGGTTTTGATTTTGGGTTTTAGGTTTAGGGTTTAGGGTCTAGGGTTTAGGTTTTACGGTTTATAACACTTTAGTAAATGCTTTTAATAAATACTTATATAAATGTTACAAAATGATTTTCAAAATGTTATAAAATTCTTAGGATTTAGGGTTTATACTTTAGGCTTTACGGTAAGGGGTTTCAGGTTTAGAGTTTATAAAAATTGAGTAAATGCTTTAATAAACACTTGAATAATAGTTACAAACTACTTTTTAAAATGTTATAAAATGCTTAGTGTTTATGGTTTAGAGTTAAGGGTTTGAGGTTTATTGTTTGGGGTTTTGGGTATAGGGTTTAGGGTTTTGAATTCAGGGTTTATAATACTTCAATAAAATATTTTAGTAAATAATTAAAAAAAATTTACAAGGCTCTTTTTAAAATGTTATAAAATTCTTAGCATTTACTATTTAGCCTTTAAGGTTTAACGTTTAGGGTTTGGGGTTTATGGTGTAGAGTTTAGGGTTTGGGGTTTAGGGTTTAGGGTTTAGGGTAGAGTGTTTAAGGTTTATAAAACTCTTAGTGTTTAGGGTTTAGGGTTTCTAACACTTTAGTAAATTCTTTTAATAAACACTTAGATAAAAGTTACAAAACCGTTTTGAAAATGCTATAAAATGTTGAGGGTTTACAGTTTTAATTCTAGGATTTAAGGTTTAGAGTTTATGGTTTAGGGATTATAACACTTTAGTGAATGATTTTAATAAACATTTAAATAAAAGTTGCAAAACACTTTTTAAAATGTTATAAAATATATAAGGTTTAGGGCTTACAGTTTAAGGTTTAGCGTTAGGGGTTTATGGTTTACAGTTTAGGGTTTAGGGTTTATAGAACCTTAGTAAACATTTTTAGTAAACACTTAAATAAAAGTTACAAAAAATTTTTAAAATTGTTAGAAAATTTGTAGGGCTTAGGGTTTGGGGCTTAGAATTTAGGGTTTAGGATTTAGGGTTTCGTGTTAAGGGTTTAGGGTTTAGGGTTAAGAGTTTACGGTTTAGTCTTTAGGGTTTAGGTTTTATAACACTTTATAAAATTCTTAGGTTTCAAGTTTTAAGATTTTTTGTTTAGGGTTCATGGTTTCGTGTTTATAAGACCTTAGTAATTGTTTTAATAAACACATAAATAAAAGCTACAAAACACTTTTTAAAATTTTATAAAATGCTTAGGGTTTAGTGCTTAGGATTTGGGGTTTAGGGTTTATGGATTAGGGTTTGGGGTTGAGGGTGTAGGGAGGAACCACCCACGTTAAGCGGGTATCAACTGCTACATATTACACTTAATGAATTCATCCCATGGAGCCTTGAGGAGTTATGAATAAGGGTGGGACAACAAGGGTTGACGGTTTAGGGTTTTCTTCGTCATACACTCACATACCTAGGTTTGGTCTTCCCTTATTTTAGATACTGATAATTTTTTTAGGTTTTATGGTTTAGGGATTAGTGTTTGGGGTTTAGGGTTTAGGATTTAGGGTTTATAACATTTTAGTAAATTCTTTTAATAAGCACTTAAATAAAATTTACAAATAGTTTTTAAAATGTTATAAAATTCTTAGGCTTTAGCATTTAGGGTTTAGGGTTTATAACAATTTAGTAAATGATCTTAGTATAAACTTAAATAAAAGTTACAAAACACTCTTTAACATGTTATAAATTAATTAGGTTTACGTCTTAAGGATTAGGGTTTAATGTTTATAACAATTTAGTAAATTCGTTTAATAAACACGTAAAAAAAGTTACAAAACACTTTTTAAAATGTTATGAAATGCTTAGGGTTTAGGTTTTAGGTTATAAGGTATAGGGCTTAGGGTTTGGGTTTTACGCTTTAGGGTTTAGGGTTTGGAGCACTTTAGTAAAAAACATTAATAAACACTTAAATAAAAGTTACAAAACGCTTTTTGAAATGTTATAAAAGGCTTATGTTTTAGCATTTAGGGTTTAGGTTTTCCGGTTTAGGGTTTAGTTTTTACGGGATAAGGTTTATAACACCTTAGTAAATTAATATGATAAAAACTTAAGTAAAAGTTACAAAACTCTTTTTAGAATGCTATAAAGGCTTAAGGTTTAGGGCTTATAAGACTTTAGTAAATTCTTATAATAAACACTTAAATAAAAGTTAAAAAACAATTTTTAAAATGTTATGAATTGCTCACGTTTCAGGGTTAAGATTCTATGGTTCATAAGATTTTAGTAAATGCTCTTAATAATTATTTGAATAAAAGTTAGAAATTTTTTTAAGATGTTATAAAATGCTTAGGGTTTAGAGTTTAGGGTTTATGGTTTGGGGTTTGGTGTTTAGAGTTTAGGGTTTAGGGTTTATAACACTTTAGTAAATGATTTTAACAAACACTTAAATAGAAGTTACAATATGTTTTTAAAATGTTATAAACTTATTAGGGTTTATAGTTTAGGGTTTACTGTTTAGGGTTTAGAGTTTAGGGTTTAGGGTTGAGGATTTATTGTTTAGAGTTTAAGGTTGAGGTTTTATAACACTTTAGTAAATTATTTTAATAACCACTGAAATAAAAATTACGAAACACTTTTTAAAATGTTATAACATGCTTAGTGTTTATGGTTTAATGATCACAGTTTGGGGTTTACGGTTTAAGGTTTAGGGCTTAGGGTTTAGGGTTTAGTGTTTATGATTTAGTGTTTAGGGTTTATAAGAATTTAGTAAATTATTTTAATAAACACTTAATTAAAAGTGTGAAAATACTTTTTAAATTGCTATAAAATGATTAGCGTTTAGGGTTTAGGGTTTGGGATTTATGGTTTAGGGTTTAGGGTTTAGGGTTTAAGGTTTGGAGTTTGGGTTTAGTTTTTCGGTTTAGTGCTTAGGGTCTACAAAATTTTAGTAAATGCTTTTAATAGACACTTAAATAAAAGTTACATAACAATTTTTAAAATTTTATAAAATGGTTAGGGTCTAGGGTTTAGGGTTTAGGGTTTAGGGTTTATAACACATTATAAAATTCTTTTAATAAAAACTTAAATAAAAGTTACAAAATTCTTCTTAAACTATCATAAAATTCTTAGGGTTTATGGTTTAGGTTTTAGGGCTTGGGGTTTAGGGTTTAGCGTTTAGGTTTTTGGGTTTAGGTTTTACGGTGTATGGTTTAAGGTTTATAATAATTTAGTAAGTTTTTTTAATAAAAATGTAAATAAAAGTTACAAAATGCTTTTAAAATGTTATAAAATGCTAGGGTTTATAGTTTAGTTTATAGGGTTTAGGGTTTATAAAACTTTATTAAGTGACTTTAAAAAATGGTTAAACAAATGTTACAAAAGATTTTTTGAAATGTTAATTAATGATTAGGGTTTAGAGTTTAGGATCTGGGGTTGAGGGTTCAGGTTTGAGGGTTTAGGTTTTATAACATATTATTAAATTATTTTAATAAACACTTAAATAAAAGTTACAAAATTATTTTTAATATATCATAAAATGCTTAGATTTTAGGGTTTGGGGTTTCGGGTTTATCTGTTTAGTGTTTAGGGTTTTGGGTTTTTTAGGTTTTATACACTTAGTAAATTATTTATTAAAACTTAAGTAAAAGTTACAAAACCCTTATTAAAAATGTTGTAAAATTCTTAGGGTTAGGGTTTAGGGTTATAACACTTTATTAAATTTCTTTTAATAAACACTTTAAAAAGTTACAAACATGTATTTTAAAGTGGTATAAATTTCTGAGAAGAATTTATGAGCCACTTATTGAAATGAAATAGTTTGTACAACAACTGGTCGACCATAGTAAGAAAATAACTGCTCATGTAAATAAATTTGCAAGATAAAGTGATAGTTCAAGGGAATACAAAAAAGTCCACTATAATTCAAAAGAATCACCAAGAATTTTCCACAGAAAAGGAAGAGTCAGGAAAAACATTATATCACAGAGCCCAATGTTTTTAATATTTCCCTAATATATTTATCACCCACATGCGATCAAATATAAACTCAATAATTTCTAATTTGAGAATTGTACTCGCAACCAGTAACTCAACCTCGAACAAATCCTACCCATGAGAATTAGGTTTCACAGGATAAAAATATCAATCCCAACTACAACAAGAGTAGAGATAGTGTTTTAGAGAAGGGAAGACAGTAAAAGTAGAATCTTCGAATATTATTGATTATTTTCATGGAACTGTTAATAAAGTCCAACTATATGATTCTTTTCATGGAATTATTAATAAAGTGCAACTATTAGAACATCAAATACTAGTTGATCAAGAATTGTCACGACACATATCACTAGCCGACAAAGAACAATATTTGAAATATTTAAAATCATTTGATGCTCATGAAAGTATATTTGCATGGAAAAGTTCTATATTCGATCAATATATTCAAGTTCTGGCACCAAACACTTATCAAACAACATTCCCTATGACTTCAACACCAGCACCTGCAATAGCACAATCGTCTTGATCATATTCCCCACGACATAAACTCAATTTCTTTGAGCCAAGATTTTAGGATTTGGTCTCTATTCTGAGCAACAACATCACACTAAGGAATTTGAAATTGAATGTTCCAATCGGTCAGCCATGGAAGGGAAAAGAAGAGGAATTCACATTTTAAATCTTGCAGATGTAATTCAAGAAATTCTAGTTGACCACAAAACTAGATCTTCTAATTAGCCAACCATCCTTCTAAATGAACTTTTATATCATTAATATGATTTACATTTTTTAATTTATGGTGTATCAAATTTTGTACAACTTTTGTATGACTCCAAATCTTCCCGTCTTTTGTCACAAAGAATGAATTAAGAGTAGGGGAGATGTTGGAGGGGCTCGCACGACATAGTTCACCATCCCAAACAATTATACAATTGATATTATAAAGTCGATCAACTCTCTAGTCGAGTCAAGATTCTAAGTTTGATAGGCTAAATTTGTTTTGACTTAAATTATTCTGACTATCTCTACATAATCTATATCTATACACACACACACACACACACACACACACACATATATATATATATATATATGGAAATGTATGCATCATTGCATCATTTTTTATTGTCTTCTCAACAGAATATAATATAAAGTAACACTTTGTTGCTTCTCTGCTACATCATTTCACTTATTCTATTCCTATGTTCTTTATCTTCATGTGATTTATTGTTTTCCTTTCTACTAGTAAGAAATGGTCATTTTCTACTACACTACAACAACGATATATCAATTTTTTTGGAATATTTTACTAAAATATAAAATATTGTAAAATATTGGTGTGTCCTTCAATGAATTATAAAATGTTGTGAAATATTAGTGAATCATTCACTTAATTATAAAATCTTGTGAATTATTAGTGAATCCCTCATTTAATATTTACATCAAGTTATTTTTCCTTATTATGCATTGATTCTCTAATAGAAATATAATTATCCAATACTTTGCTTCAAATAAACCAACATCATTAGGATTTGGTGGTTCATCACCATCTAAAATTTCTTTCAACTCCTTGTTGTGTAACTATTATAATAACTATTATGTTTTCTTCTACAATCAAAACTCTAATAATTGTTTATCAATACACAATTTTTTGAAATTACACAAAATGCGCAATGAGATTGACCAAAAGACAAAATATGTAATGTAATTTAATATCTTATATGATAAAGAAATTAATTCACACAAACTCATTATAAAGCCATAATTTTTGAGTTCAAAAATATATCCCACAAAGAAAAATGTTCATTAGTTAGCATAACATGTTACAAAATAAGTATCATCAAAGGATTTCAACTTCAAAAAATGAGAATACGATAAGTAGTCTCTCCTCCTCGACTAATTATATGTGTTTCTCCTTTAGTCCTTCCCTCAAAATTATAATTTCATTAAAGGAATGTTGTTCCCATGAAAATATATCCCCTACAATGAACACGTAGGAAGCTACATCATAGGTCATTATTCCATATAAATAGCAAAGTATAACATATTTCCCTTTCCTAATAAATATTTTGAAACAAATTACAAGATAAATCGTAGATTCTTTTAAAAGTGAAGAAGCTCAGGCCATGCCAAAAAGTGAATTGGATTTTTTTCCTTAAACCATTAGATATATAAAAAAGTAATAATAATTACACAAAAAAATTGGAATACACTAAGGATAGAAAAATCCACATATGATTCCTAATATCCTATGTTTCTCATGTAAATAGAAGAAAACAAGAACATAAGGCTTCTTATTCAAGAAGCAACGTTAACTTTAACCAATAATTATAAAATCAATGGTAATTGTAAGATGAAACGAGTCATTCCCAAAAAAATGGTTCATTGGACAATAAAAGTAGAGCTATAAGTGTTTAAGGGACTAACAAAAATTTCAATCAAAATAAACACAATTTTTTGTTCTTCATAAACGCTTCAAATTCTTGTCCAATATAACAGATCTAAATGTAAAAGAAATTTGATGTACTTGAATCACTATATCTGTGAATAGAGGAAATATTCCTAAATGAATTACTTATCATTTAATAGTAGGATATTACGTATGTGAATAGATATGTTCTAGATTCATGAGACTATATCTTTCATTTACAATAGTGGACAAGAGAGTGACAATTTAATATTTGAATTTAGGCATGAACCTTATATTAAATTGCACATTTCCACCTCCACCTCCACCTCCTCCTCCTCCTCCTCCTCTCCTCCACCTCCACCTCCCCCACCACCTTCGCCTTCTCCTACTCCTCCTCATCTTCAACCACCTCCTCCAACTCCACCTCCACCACCATCTCCTCAACCACCACATCCTCCTCCTCCTCTTCCTCTAACACCACCACCTCCTCCTCCTCCTTCACCACCTCCTCTTACCCCACCTCCATATCCACCTCCACCACCTTTGCCTCTACCACCTCCACCACGTCCAGCTCTACCACCTCCACCACCTCTGCCTCTACCTCTTCCTCCACCTCCTCTCCCTCCACCTCCTACACGACCTCTGAATCCACCTCCTCCTCCTCCTCCACCTACTCATCCACCACATCTCCACCTCTTCCTCCTCCTCCTCCTCCACCTTCGCTCTGCTGCTCCCTCCTCCTCATCCTCCTCCTTTGCCTCCATATTCACCACCACCTACAACTCCACTTCCACCTCCTCCACACCCTCCTACTCCTTTTCCTCCTCCTCCTCCTCCTCCACCTAAACCTCCACGTAAACCTTCACCTCCTGCTCCACGTCAACTTCCACCTCCACTCTTCCTCCACCTCCACTCTTTCTCCACCACCTCTTTCACCTTTGCCTCCTCCTCATCCTCCTCTACCACACCCTTCTCATCCTCCTCCTCCTCCTCCTCCTCCTCCTCCCCCACATCGACCTATACCTCGACCACCTCCTACTCCACCACCACCTCCACCCACACATCGACCTCCACTTCCTCTTCCTCCTTCTCCACCTCCACCACCTCCTCCTCCTCCACTTCCTACTCCTCCTCCTCCACCACCACCCCCTCCTCCTCCTTCTCCTAATCCAAGTCCTAGACCTCTACCTCCTCCTACTCCTCATCCTCCACCTCCACCTCCTACTGCACCACCACCACCTCTGCCTTCTCATCCACCACCTCAACCTCCACCAACAACACCACCTCCTTATCTTCCTTCTCCTCCTCCTCCTCTTCCTCTACCGCAACCACTTCCTCCACCTCCTCCTCGTACTCCATGTCCATCACCACCTCCAGCTCCTCCTCAACTCCCTTCACCCCCTCCTCCTCCTCCTCCTTCTCCTCCACCTCTGCCACCACCATCACCACCACATGCTCCTCCTCTTCATCCACCACAACCACAACCACTACTACCAATGCGGCTGTCTCCGCCTTTGCCTTCTCCTCCTTCTCCTCCTCCACATCTGCCTCCTTTGCCTCGATCGCCTCTTTTCCCATTGTCGCCACCCCCCTTCCTGCTACCCCATCGCCTCCACCTCCTCCTCCATTAACTGCTCCTTCTCTTGCCCCAACCCCTCCGCTGCCTCCTCCCTTGTTGCCACCTCTGCTTCCACCTGCTCCTCCTCCTCGCCACCGCCTCCTCTTGCTCCTGCTCCTCCCCCTCTGCTTCCATCTGCTCCTCCTCCTCCTTGGTTCCTCCTCCTCCTTGCTTCCACCTCCTCCTCCTCGTGCTCCTCCCCCTCTGCTTCCATCTGCTCCTCCTCCTCCCCTACCTCCTTCTCCCACGCTTACGCCTCTACCTCTATTGCCTCCTCCACCTCCTCCTCTGCCTTTGCTTTCACCTCCACCTAATCCTCTTCCTTTGCCTCCTCCTCCTCCTCTCCCCTCCCTCCTCCACCTTCACCTCTACTTCCTCCTCCTCCTCTCCTATGCTTCCTCTACCTTCAGCTCTGCCTCCTCCTCTACCTCCTCCACCTCTGCCTCCGCCACCGCCTACTCCTCCTCTTCTTCCTGTTGAGAAAGATTAAACAAAATAAAATTGGATACCATTTCATTCTTTTTATTTATAATACTTATTGAGAAAAATTTAGATATCAATATATACATTATAATATAACAAATAATATGTATAAAAAATTGCAATATAAATAAGGAATTATGAGCACAACAATTTAATTAGTAAAATTTAATTTAGTTCTCTAGTGACAGTTTCATGTAATCTTGCTATTGTTTTGGAAATAAAGATGGAATCCTTTTTGAGCTACCACTGAGTTACCTCATAGGGATAAAGCTCTTGGATTAGGGCCCAATCCAAGTAGCCGAGCTCCTCTTTACTTTTATTTGTATGTTTTACTTTAGTTTGTAGATTAGGTTGTTGTTAGATGCATTTCTTTTATGGTTAACAATAGGTTGCTTTTGATGATTCAGTAGTTTGCTTCCATTTGTGCTTTCTATAGCAGGTTAAGCAGTGATAAAAAGAAGACGCAAAAGGCTACAAAGAGTTCCTTGGCCTCTCTTCCTCCCTTTGGGACCATTATTTGAGGAAAAGACCCTCTTGCTGTCCCAAAAACACAGATTTCCCTAACTCATAGGACTTCTAGTGTTTGTAGCTTTTTAGTAGGTTAATAGTCCAGCTTTGCTTTACTTGAGATATTCTTCATCATTCTCACTTCTTTATTTACAATAGTATTATTTCATGCTTTCCTTTCTTGCAACATTTCTCAGCATTTCCTTTCATAAATCATAGCTTAGATTATTTTGATGCAAAACTCTGTTTTCGTAGATGCACTCATTTCATTGCTTGCTTGATTTCCTTGGTTGACTGCCAATTTCTTTTATGCAAAAGATCTCTTTTAGTAGTATGCTAGCCTATTAGCCATCCCATCCTCCATCTCATCCATGCCCTACAGGTCGCCCAAGTCTTCTCTCAATTCTGCTTTAGTTACCTGCTTTTTCCATACAACTTCTTCCTCTCTCCTTGAGCAAACCCAATCATCTTTCTCTCTCCTGGTTATTGTTGGTCGACCCTAGGTTCCCTAACACCTCATTCCATCCTTCATCCTCCTTCTCCACCCACTCTCACACCCTCAAAATAGTGAAAACTGCTCTCGGCCTCCTCCTGTAGGCCTCTTGTTGTTGCCCTATTTTCCTCCTGTAGATTTTCCTGTAGGGTTTATTTTGAAGTAAAAGTATGGGAAAAGCCTCCAGAAGGCCACCTAGGACCTCTTAGGACCCATCCACACCATCCTACATCCTCTCAAGTCCCAAAACCATCCTCCAACGCTACCTATTCACTACCACTTTCACACACAATAAATTACATGCATGTCAAGTTCACATAAAAATACATAAAAATCCAAAAAGATGTTTTGTGGTTATTTACTTTGATAAATAGCTTCGTTAGATTTTTTTTACTTCCTTGAGTAGATAATGGCATCCATTCCATGGTTTTCATAGTGATTTATGCAAAAGTAGGATTAGTTAGTTAATTAGGATTTACTAGGTTTGCTTTACATTTCAGTCTTTCTCCTTTATGTAGTTAAAGTAGTGTTTGTAGGGTAATCTTTCTCTCCTTTCATCACATATAGAGCTTCTTCTGGAATCCATACAATTTGGCTTGATCTCCTAGTGATCTTTCACTGGCTAACCAAGTTACAACTTGTAGTAAGAACTGGTGCTTGTGCATACAACGCTGATGCTTCCAAGTTTGTTACGAACTACCGGGTTGATAAGAGTAAAGTAGGTAGCCCAAGAGTTGCAGCATTATTGCTGCAATACTCGTGCTCACAACTTTTTTGCGTTGTTTATGGGGAAGTGTCAGAGTATTCTGTGATTACTGCTTTGTTCTATTTTCTATTGCAACATTCTCCTAATAGTTTATTTCAGCAAAAGTAGACTAGTCATTTCTCTTCATTCAAGTTCTGCATTTCCTTGCTTCCCTCTTCAATTCTGCAAATTTCATTTCCACAAAAGTAGACTAGTCATTTCTCTTCTTTCAAGTTCTGCATTTCCTTTCTTTCCTCTTCAATTCTGCAAATTTCATTTCAGCTAGTTGCAATTTGTTTTGTTCAATAAATTTCAGCTTCTGCAGGTACTATTAGTGTGGGTAAAAAGAAACAAAAAAGAACCAAAAAATATTTCCTTTCATGCCTCGTAGGAATAGATATAACTCAGGAAAAAAATTTCCCAACACCCCCACTACTTCACACAGCCAACCTTCTCTCTTCTTCAGCAACTGTGATCAAGAAAAACCCTTAGGTGAACAACAAGACATATTTGAAGAATATATAGGGGAAGAAGAAGAAGAAAACATTCATTTGGAGCCAATGGCTGAAAGCAGAAATGCTAGGGGGAATGGAGAGAGAATAGAGGGTACCTTTCCCATTTAGGAGACCAATGGGGACACCAAAATGAAGAATATCGGCCCTTTGACCCTACCTCATTTCCATGGTTTGACTACAGAAGATCCTGACAACTTTTTGTTTGAGTTTGTTGTTATCTGTCGAACCTATGAATCTACAAAAGATGAGCAAAAGTTGAAACTGTTCCCTCCTACTCTCAAGGATGTAGCACTATGCTAGTTCATGGGGTTACATGGAAATAACATCATAACTTGGGCTCAGATGTAGGAATCCTTTAACAACAAGTATCAATACTATTGTAGGTCAAAAGATACTAAAGAAGAAAATTTTCAAATGACCATAGGAAGTGTTGAGTCCCTGGAGGACTATGAAGAGAGGTTCCAGCTCAGTTACAAAAGGGTCGGGTGTACACTTGACCCTGTGTCTTTGAAGATGGTCCTGCTCAGGGGAATTCTGGAAGATATTTTAGACACCCTCCATGCACTGGCCAAGGGAGACATCTACTAACTATCCTATGAGGACATAAAGATTGTTTTTAGAAACCTTTCTAGAGCAGCCAGAAAGAAAGGTAGGGGAATTCAAACCATAGCTAGTTCCTCTTCCTCTAACTCATCCATTAAAGGAGAAATTGGAAACATGCTGGAAGACTTCAAGAGTGAGATGCTACAAACTCTTGCCATGTAAATCGATACCTTACATATCAAAAGGAAACAAGATGAAGTAGAGAGGGCTTTGGCCATTTGTTTCCCTAGATGCACAAGGAGGCATCCTAGGAATGAATGCCCATTGAATTCTATAGAGGTTTGTTCAGTCTGTGAAGAAAATCATTCTATAGATAAGTGTCCTTCCTTACCTAACCTTAAAGTTGTATATCAAGGGGCTGAGGGAGTCACTGAAAAAATCTATTACATAAACCAAAGGAGGCCGCATGGACCTAGACCATACTAGCAGGGGATGGAAGGGACATCTCAAGCATACTAAAACCCCAACCAAGTCACTAGCATACCTTCTCAGAGCCCCCTACTCATCCTTCCTAGTCAACACCTCCTCCTTGCTCCTTTACATCTCAATATTATGCCCAACCATCCACCCATTCATTTCAATCCTATGATCAGCCACAACCTCAGTAGAATGCACCTCATCAGGGTTGGAGGCCCTAATACAACTCTCTTCCCACTCTTTTGCCTCCACCACTTGCCAAACCACAACCATTACCTCCTGCTTGACCAAAGAAACCCCAAATGCCTACTTAGCCAAATCTGAACCTGAACAACAGATAGGCTCAACAAGTGTATAGTGGGGAGCCATTATGCCCAACATATGCTATGGAGATTTAGGAAATTAACTTGTGATTTGGGAAATTTCTCCCCGATAGCCAGCATCCACCAAGGGAGGTTGAGGAAGATAATTAGGAAAGTAAACCTAAACCAATTCCACCTTTTCATAAGAGACTATCTGTGACAGTCTAGCCTACCCCAAAAGAAGCTAAACTCCTGGGAGAATTGAAACATTTATGTGTGAAGATACCACCTCTTCAAGCTGTAAAGATGTGCCTATATACAATAGGTTGATCAAAGAGAAGTGCTTTAGGCATCCAGGAAGGCATAAGATAGATGCCCCAACCGTCAATGTCATAGGTCAACTGTCCGACCTGATGTTAGGGTAGGTAATCTATCCAAAATATCTGGACCCTAGAAACTCAATAGTTGATGTCCACATTAATTGCACCATGATCCCACATACCTCGATTTATTTTGGAGCTACCATTAATGTGATGAAAAAGGACACAAGGATCAAACGTAACCTCTAGGGCTTCTTGAGGAAGACCACGACTATGCTACAACTAGTAGACCACTCCACCGTGACCCCTGAGGGGATTGTGGAATATGTGATGGTCTCCATTGGTTCTTAGGAGTACCCTGTTGATTTCTTATTTCTCCAGCCAAAGGTAAAGATCATTGGGTATCCTCTCATTCTGGGAAGACCTTGGTTGGCTACCATCAATGCCTACATCAGCTGTCGAGCTAGGAACATGGCCATAAAGAATGGGCATATGACCAAGCAATTAATCCTATATCCTCCTACCCAACCCTTTCTAGAACATTATCTACCTCTTTGGTTGGAGGAGGAAGATGAGGATGAAGTCTATTCTATGCCGCTTTGTGCATTAGAAATCGCCATGGGGGGAAATAGCAAGATGAGGATGATATGATTGAAGATTTGATTCAGAATCCACCTCCCAGTGTATCACCATTAGAGGACATAGTAAGAGAAACTCAAAACAACCCTTCAACTGATCTCTGTGTGCCCGACTCCACTTCTCTCTGTGTTAAGAATATAGAGTTCAGCCCAGAAAGAACCTTGAAAATCAATCTAACCCTATCCTTTCCCAGGAAAAGGAACTATGTAGCCTGCTAAGAAAACACCTAGATGCCTTCGCCTGGAGTTATAACGAGATGAAGGGAGTGCACCCTTTAGTATGGACTCATCATATATACATCAAGGAGGATTGCAATCCAATTAGGTAGCCTCATAGGAGGATGAATCCAACACTGAAAGATATTTTTAAGCAAGAGCTGTAGAGATTGCTTGATGCAATATTCATATATCCCATCTCTGACAGTGAATGGGTCTCTCCTTTGGTGCTAGTTCCAAAGAAAAATGGTAAGTGGAGAATCTGTGTCTACTATCGAGAATTGAACAAAGCCACTAAAAAGGACCACTTTCCTTTACCTTTCATACATCAAGTGTTAGACGGTCTGGTAGGGAAAAAATATTTCTCTTTCCTAGATGGGTTTAGCAGGTGCAATCAGATTCAAATCAGCCTAGAAGACCAAGATAAGACCAATTTCACTTGTCCTTGAGGTACCTTTGAATACCGGGACCTTTCTTTTAGTTTGTGTAATGCTCCACCCACTTTCCAAAGAGAGGTATTCAGTATATTTTTTGAATTATTTCATCATGCAATAGAGATAAATATGGATGACTTTACTCCTTATGGATTTGACCTTCAGGAAGCTTTATCTAACCTAGGAAAATTTCTAGACAAGTGTATTGAGATGAACCTATCGCTTAGTCTGGAAAGATGTGAATTTTTGATGACTAAAGGGACAGTGTTAGGTCATGCAATATCTCAGCAAGGACTACGGGTGGACACCAACAAAATTGTCATCATCCAAAGGGTGCCACCTCCTCAAAAGGTGAGAGATTTTAGAAGTTTCCTAGGCTTAGCTGGGTATTACATGAGATTCGTTAAAGATTTCAGCAAGCTAGCCTCTCTTTTGTTTAGCCTCTTATGCAAAGATGTCGAGTTCATATGGTTGGAAAACTATCAAGAAGCCCTAGATACCTTGAAGAGCAAGCTCATGATTGCCCCAAATCTGAGAAGCCCAGACTAGGCCCTACCTTTCCACATTCATACAGATGCCTCAAACAAATCAATAAGGGCAGCCTTAGGACAAATTATAGAAAAGTTACCCTATGCCATATACTTTAGAAGAAAAAACTTGTCAAAGGAAAAGTTAAACTATATAGTGATCAAGAGGGAAATCCTAGATGTCGTGCATTCCCTAAACAAATTCAGACATTATATCGCAGGCTATCAAACCTTTGTGCACACTAATCATGCTACAATTAGATATTTAATGAACAAAATAGATGTAAATTCTTACATTATTAGATGGTTTCTTTTACTGCAGTAGTCTTTTATGGATGATCATTTCTCAATTTGTTAGAATATGTTGTATCGTGGTCATTGCCCATATTGTCTATTGACTTAATACAAGTCACATTTGTGATGATTTTCCAAATTAAAAATATAATATCCAAGAATTACACTTACGATTAATTGAATGTCTATTAAACTATATATGTTAAAATTAGGATTTAGTTTAACAAAATTTCATTTATTTTTGCAAATGACCATAGATTTTTTTTGTAAGTATCATTATTCAATGCATATTTTAGAATCATATTATTTTATAAGTATTTATAATTAGTTACAAATGGGTGTTTCATGATGATAGGATTTTAAATGTTTGTGTTTTTATTTTATGTATGTATTTACTTGGTTGTCTTTGCTCTTGTTTGTGTTTCTGTGTCTATGAAGTCCAAAACATGCAAAAGACTTTTATTATAATATACCATATGGAAGGTCACTAAACAAATTGTCCATAAACTTGATACAAAAAACTTCTATGATGATTTCAAGAATTCATAATATCCAATACAAGAGATACACTTCAAATGAATTGAATGCTTTCATTAACCTATCCATGTTCAATTTAATAAAATTTCACATATTTCGATAACTGACCATGACACCATGGATGACAAAGTTTTTTTTTCTTTTTTTTTGGTCACCACCACTATAATATTCAATGTGTGTTTGAGAATCATATTCTTTTATAATTATTTTTAATTAATATATCTTTTTTTCCTCACGAAAAATCTTAATTTTATTAATGAAAATAAAATTACATGTTGTAGATGTTGAAAAATGCATTCAATCATGGAAATCAAAACTGGTGATCACAGAGACCAAAAATACAACTCCAAAATAGTGGTAAACATGTCACCCTTTTCTCAATTTCTTCTTTTTAACCTTACACCATTCTCCCTTGTAAGGAATGGTCATTAAAAGCTCTAGCTGTGTCCCTTCATTCATTCTTGGATCTTCTTACTGTATTTCATTTTTGAAGTTGAAATCCTTTAATGATACTTATTTTGTAACATGCTATACTAAGTAATGAACATTTTTCTTTGTGCTCTATATTTTTGAACTCGAAAATTGTGGCGTTATAATGAGTTTGTGATAAAATTTTTTTTTTATCATATAAGATATTAACTTTCATTACATATTTTGTCTTTTAGTCAATCCCATTGTGCATTTTTTGTAATTTCAAAAAATTGTGCATTGATAAACAATTATTAGAGTTTTGATTGAAGAAGAAAACACAATAGTTATTATAATAGTTACACACTAAGGAGTTGAAAAAAGTTATAGACGGTGATGAACCACCAAATCCTGACAATGTTGGTTTATTTGAAGCGAAGTAATTTGATAATTATTTTTCTATTAGAGAAATAGTGCATAAGAAGGAAAAATAATGTGATGTAAAGATTAAATGATGGATTCACCAATAATTTACAAGGTTTTATAATTTAGCAAATGATTTACAAATATTTTATAACATTTTATGATTCATTAAACAACGCACAAATATTTTACGGTATTTTAGTTTTTAGTAAAATATTCCAAAAAAATGATATATACTTGTTGTAGTGTAGTAGACAGTGAAAAATAGTTGCTAGGATAAAGGAAAACAACAAATCACATGAAGATAAAGAACATAGGAATAGAAGAAGAGAAGCGATGTAGGAGAGAACCAACAGATTGTTACTTTATATTTATTGTCTGAGAAGACAATCACAAAATACAATGGTGCATACATTTCCTATTATTAATTTATATATTATATATATATATATTATATAAATATATAATTAATTATGTCGAGATAATCACAATAATTTAAGTCAAAACCAATTTAGTCTATCTAACTTAGAATCTTGAATCGACTAGAGAGTTGATCAACTTTATAGTATCAATTATATAATTGTTTGGGATGGTCAACTAAGTGGACTAGCCCCTAAAACATCTTCCCTACTCTTAATTCATTCTTTATGACAAAGAAAAGAAGATTTGGACTCTTACAAAAATTTTACAAAATTTGATACACCATAAAATAGAAAAGGTAAATCCTTATAATGAAATAAAAGTTTAACCAGAAGGGTGGTTAGCTAATTAGAATATCTAGTTTCGTGGTCAAATAGAACTTCTTGAATTACATCTGCAAGATTTAAAATGTTAATTCCTCTTCTTTTCCCTTCCGTGGCTGACTAATTGGAACATTCAATTTCAAATTCCTGAGTGTGATATTGTTTTTCAGAAGAGAGACCAAATCCTAAAAGCTTGGCTCAAAGAAATTGAATTTATGTCATTGTGAAGATGACTAAGATGATTGTGCTATTGCAGGTGTTGGTGTTGAAGTCATAGGGAATGTTGTTTGATAAGTATTTGGTGCAAGCACTTGAATATCTTGATCAAATATAGATCATTTCCATGCAAATATACTTTCATGGGCATCAAATGATTTAAAATATCTCAAATATTGTACCTTGTCAGCTAGTGATATGTACCCTGACAATTCTTGATCAACTAGTATTTGATGTTCTAATAGTTTCACTTTATTAACAATTCCATGAAAATAATCAATATAGTTGAACTTTATTAATAATTTCATGAAAATGATCAATCACATTGGCATATTCTACTTTTACTCTCGTCCCTTCTCTAAACCACTATCTTTTCTCGTATTTTATTTGGGATTAATATTTTTCTCCTATAAAACCTAATTCTCATGGGTAGACTTTTCTCAAGGTTGAGTTACTTGTCAAGAGTACGATTCTCAAAATATAAATTATTGAGTTTATATCTCATCACATGTGGGTGATAAATATATTTGGAAAATAATAAAAACATTGGGCTCTGTGATATAATGTTTTTTCTAACTCTTCTTTTTTTTGGGAAAATTCTTGGTGAGCCTTATGAATTATAGTGGATATTTTTTAATTCCCTTGAACTATCATTTTATCTTGAAATTTATTTACGTGAGGAGTTAGTTGCTCACTGTGATTGACCAATTGTTGTAGAAACTATTGGATTGCAATTCTGCTTGGAATGTTTATATTAAATTTGTTTATTTCCTAGTTCTAATATTCTAACCAAATATCCCTTTATTGTAATTGCCTCTCCTAAATCTTTCTACTATACAACATCCTTATTTTAAATTTTTTCTTCTATCTTCTCACAGAATTTTCTAGGGCTTGAAATATTTATTTATCTCAAGCATGCCTTAGGTGATTTTCTTACTAGATGTTTCTTTTAGCCTTTCTTTATTTATGGAGCTCAAGTGTTTGGTGTATTTGACTCTACTAGAGGAACTTGTTCGTCAGTTATAGGGGAGGTTGAGGTAACATCTATTTGTAGATTAACTTTCTCTAGAATTTCCTCTAATATATCTTCTGACATAGTATTCTTGTATGGGACTTCTTGAGTACCAGCCTGCTTAGGTGAAATCTTATCTTGATAATCCTTTTATTTTACAATTGTTGTGGTAGTTTCACAAGGTGAACTAGAATTCAGTGTCAACTCTAGCACTTATTGTTTTCTTGTTGAATTCACTCAAACATCCTCCATTATATGTGTGTGTCGAACTTCCACTATATATGCTAACTTTGGTTGAAATGAATAGTTGATGTTCCTGCATTTTTTTATCTACCACCATTATATATCTTTTTATTTCAATGAATACATCTTTGACATGTCGAAGTTACTACAAGGTGTCTCATCCAATAGATGATGACAAAAATTGTTGCAATTATATGCTTCTTTAGTATTTTTCCCTTTTCTTGGTTATGCTCCAACACTTCTCACGAAATTGAGTCTAACTTCTATAGGTATTGTGGTCCTTGTACTTAAATACCCATTATAATCTTTTGTCAATAAGTATTATATGTTGATGCCTGAATCGGTTTCAAACACTGTGAGTCTTAACTTGTAATCTCCTTAGGATATTCTATGGTAGGTAGTTATATGTAAAATTTAAATGGTCTTGTGCATAATTTTTCTTTCATTTATTCTTATTTTTCAGTGTTTGAAAAGGGTAAAATTATATCCCCTAACCCTTCTCAAGCTTGTGGTAGAACTGGGAATATTTCGTTAGCCTCCTCATCTTCCACCACCTCCTCCAACTCCACCTCTACCACCAGCTCCTCAACCACCACATCCTCCTCCTCCTCTTCCTCCACCACCATCTCCTCCTCCTCCTCCACCAACTCCTCTTGCCCCACCTCCACATCCACCTCCTCCACCACCTCCGCCTCTACCACCTCCACCACCTCTACCTCTGCCACCTCCACCACCTCCGCTACCTCCTCCTATTCTTCCACCTCCTCTTCCACCTCCTCTACCTACGCCTTCTACACCACCTCTGGTCCACCTCCTCCTCTGCTCCTCCTCCTCAACCTCCTCCTCCACCACCCACTCCTCCTCCTTGTCCTCCACCTTCGCTCCACCTCTCCCTCATCCTCATCCTCCGCCTTTGCCACCTTTTTCACCACCACCTACAACTTTGCTTCCTACAGTCCCTCCTCCCTCCTCCTACTCCTCCTCCTCCTCCTCCATCTCAACCTCCTTGACCACCTCCTCCTCCTCCTCTCTGTCCTCCTCCTCCTCCTCCACCTAAACCTCCATGTAAACATTCACCTCCCCTTCCACCTCAACCTCCACCTCTACTCCTCCTCCACCTCCACTGTTCCTCCACCACCACTTCCACCTCTGCCTCCTACTCATCCTCCTCCTCCACACCCTTCTAAACCGCCTCCTCCTCCTCCTCCTTCACATCCACCTATACCTTGACCACCTCCTATGCCATATCCACCTATACCTCCAACACCTCCTACCTCACCACCACCTCCACCTCCAACTCCCCCCACATCCACCTCCACCTCCAACCCCACATCCACCTCCACCTCCTCCTCCTCCTCCTTCTCGATCTCCAGCACCACCTCGTCCTCCTCCACTTCCTACTCCTCCTCCTCCATCTCTACGTCTACCTCCTCCTCCACCACCAGGCCCTCCTCCTCCTCCATCTCTACATCTACCTCCTCCTCCACCACCAGGCCCTCTTCCTCCTTCTCCTCCTCCACGACCTCAACCTCTGCTTTCTCCTAC
>APFE031189682.1:10464-28927 GCA_000404065.3 Pinus taeda
GTGTTCTCCTTCCTTAAGGAGTGAATGTATGGTGTTGCCCTACCTTAAGGGTTTGATAATAAAGAAGCATTTCTATCTTATTTCTTGGGTTTATTTCTATTGTCTTATATTTTCATATATTTCCGAGTTAGATCTACAACAATTGGTATCGGAGTTACAACAAGTGTATAAGGATTTGAAAATTTCTATGGATAAGTATGTGTTGCATGGTGATTTTTATACTTCAGAGATGGATAATATGGATCTTGTTTTGGGATACCCTTGGATGGAATCAGTAGGTACTATCAATATTAATGTACAGAAGAAATTCCTGAAGCTCTGGTATAAAAAGAAGAAAATTACATTACATGATATTTGCATTAACAAACAGGTAGAGTCCAAGGAGGTTGAAGCAAAAGATGTTCCAGGGTCTGACATATTAGATGATGAGCCAGTGATGATAGACAATCAAACACAAACAGAGGCTGAAGCAGAAAAGGTTACAAGTGCTGATACATCAGAGGAGGGCTCAGTGATTGAAGTCATATTGGAAAAGAAGACACCACAAAAGGCACCACAGCAGGGTGAATTAAAGAAAAAGACACCGTGGGTAAAACTTCAACATATCATCACCCATATCACCCCGCAAGACAACCATCAAGATGGAAACCAAGTAGTCACAACCCCCGTATGATGGATAGCGAGGAGTGAAGATCCACCTACTACACATCAACACAGAAGAGCTGCCACAGTCAACTTCCATATCAAGCGAGCGAGGCACCAGTGAGATCGAGGGTTCACCTTTCTCTTAGATGGCTAGATGCACGTGCATGGTACCAGTGGACTACTCTTTTGAGTAAATCTTATTATTTGTGTTCTTCCCATGTTTCGGGGACGAAACATGCTTAGGGGGGTGGAATGTTATATACCTAGGGCGGATAATATGGGGTACCAAGGAGGTACCCATGGTAATAATGTAATAATGGGATAGGCCATAGTAATAAATAAGGTGGTTAACCCATATCATGTAAGGGACCACAAGTAGTTAGTAATAATGTAATGGGCCCATGGTATTAGTCGATGGTATGAGGGAACCATGGTAATGATCCATGGTATTGTATGTATGAGGCCTATATAGAGGCTAGATACTCCACATGGAGAAGTGAAGGAATAGTCAAGGATTATTGTATGTACAAGCATATGGCTTGTGGAGTGTTCTCCTTCCTTAAGGAGTGAATGTATGGTGTTGCCCTACCTTAAGGGTTTGATAATAAAGAAGCATTTCTATCTTATTTCTTGGGTTTATTTCTATTGTCTTATATTTTCATATATTTCCGGGTTAGATCTACAACATACTAAGCCTTTAGACCCCTACTGAGAGTCATTCTTCCTTTGTTAACTGCTTTGCGCCCTTAGTTATTTGAACTCTCACGACCATGTGCCAGCCCAATATCGGAAGCCCCCTTTATCGAAACTTTTCCAAACTTCAATTGTTCTAAAGTGTCAACGTCTTCAACCTTCGATATGATGTCATCACTCCATGCGGTGACTCCTTAGAGGTGACACGTGTCATCGGGTTTTGGCCCATTATACTACTTAATAAGTTTGAATATGCCTGCCACGTGTCTTGTTATACTGCCATGTCATGCTCATGTCAAATGCCACTATAGCTTATCGAAACCAATCATATGCTGCCATGTGTCCTGCTAGAGGAGAGAGAAGAGGGCTTGTCAACCTTTGCTATTACAATGAAATCCTTTGTTAATCTTTATCGACATTCCTTGGCGCTTTTTAATACTATCGATACTAATCAATATTGCAAATTTGAAAGGTTCCTCAATTTAAGAAGTTCCGCTATGCCGATGTTCCAATGTGCCGATGCTCCGATGTGTTGATACTCTGATGTGTCGATGTCACGATGAGTTGATCTCCTCCAACCTCTAATATTCTGATATTGCGATGTGTCGGTACACTGATCTCTGATGCTTCAATATGTTGGACCTCCGACATTCCAATATTTGATATGTCGATATTCCTTCCTTCCTAAGGCTTTAAATCCTTGAACTTCAACAAACCATATCTTTTGATCCAGGAGTCCACTTTTGGACTTCCACATATCGTTGGAAAGCGTGTTTAGAGCACTTTCCAATGGAGAGGGTCTGATCTAGGCTTTAAGTCCTTCTGCTACTTGGAAGATACATGCAAAATTATCTACTCATTTACTCTTTGGATAGATGAAATCACACCCACCATGATGATCCACTACATGAAGCCTGCAACTATCATAGGAATCCTTCTGAGCCATGCATTTGCTGCAACACACATTCTTGCCAGTCTGGTTGGCATCAGTGCCAAATTCATGCACAATACTAGCACAACCACCATCAATTTCCCAACACTCTCATGACAAGACACTCATGACACTTCAATGATGACCCCTTAGGGACCTTACAATTCAAAACAAGACTAATGGATCTCTTTTGACACACATATTTTCAATGACTTGACCAATTTGAGAACTTTGTACAAAGACAATTTAGACTATAATACTTGGTGAATTTAAAGGCTAAACTTTATCAGCAAATTCTCAAAATAAATAATTGGTCAAACAAACTTTGATTATCTATATTATGGGACCCTAACACCCCACATTCTTCAGGAGACACATTCTAAACTAAAGAGAGCTCTAACTGGAGAAAATGCTTGTCTTCTTTGTTTTAATTGAACTAGTGAGTAAGTGTGAAGTAAAATCCTACAGGGCCAACATCACATAATTTTTTCTCGCTCTATGTGAAATTTGAAACTCTAAATTAAGAATTGTGCAAAAACTTGACTTGATAAATGATTTGGTAAACTTTGTATATAAAAAATTGTAAATCAACAAAAAATTTAAAACAAAATTAATTCAAACACATAAATTTTCTCATTCTTTTTGGATTTTATATTTGATGCATTATAAACTATATAATTTATAAATTATTTTTTTTTTTAAAGAAAGGGGGGCGAGTCCCATTAAAAGCTATATGTAGCCCATTTTTCACAATATATTTACATTAATTCATATGTACAAGATGCGCGATTGACACGATAGTTGCTGAAACAACGAAGCAGAATGGCAAACAATATCTGCAGCCAACATACAACAAGAGTCAATCTCAGGTGGGAAGGCGGTAAGCCATCCATCCAACCACTCAGGTTACACGACCATGTGCAAATATATGACGTAGTTTAATTTATAGACTAAATAACATTTTTCATCTTAATTCACCAAAATCCGACAATACAATTTCAAAATTTTTTGTTATTTAAAATACAAGTTTGAATACCTAAATAGATTCAACACCTTGAGAAACCTTTAAAACACTCAAATTAGGCAGATTAAATAATTTAAACTCAAATTTTAAAAAATTTCTAAAATTTTTTGCTTAAAATTAACCCGAAAAATTATAAAAAAACACCATTTTATTTATAAATTAAATTACACTTTTATAAATTACACCAACCACTTAAACTAAACAACAAATAATTTATAAATAAAATCTCATCCATTATTTATAAATTAAAATTGACAAATTATTCACGATTTTAAAGTCTGACCCGCATGCCAAAAATATCAAATAAACAACCGATCGAACAAAGTTTGACTCAAGAAAATTCCAACTCATAAAGATGGTGATCTTAACTATGGTTACTATAAACTCCAACACTCACAACTTTCGAAATGTCAACTTTGTTACTGAAATTCCTTTAAAAATACCAAGTCACAAGCCCCACCCGCCTTACCGCATGACAGCCTCTAATAAATATTATTATTAATTTTATAATTGGTAAGCAAAAATAAGAAGATTTAAAACAGAAGAAAGAGAAGATCAAAGATACATAAAACGATAAGCAAGATGAGAGGAAAGGAATGGTAGTCGTGGAAAAAATAAGCATCAAGATCGGAAGCTTCGGTGGATACACAACTTTACAGGGTTCGAGCGCGGATCGGGCAAAGGAATTGGGAGCAGAGTGGCTGATGAGATTGCAGAGTGACAGAAACCAAGGAATCAGAGGAATGGTCACGAGGTAAATCCAGGATTTTTCATTGTATATATTCGTTTTCTCTATTGAGATTAAAGAGAGGGGAAACTAGATGATCATGGCGTCGGAGGCCGGAGTTGCAGCTCATGTGACCGTACCCCTGATGGAGTCGGGGGCCAATGAGGTGGAATACGAGAGCGATACCGAGTTCTCGCTGGCCCTGGCGATGCGACGCAGAGGGGCGAGCGATGATGAAGAAGAAGACGAGGAAGAGCGGATTGCACAAGGTTTTGTTGGACACGAATCCGAGGATGACGAGGGCGCGCCACCGCTCGAGGACGAAGAGGAAGATGAAGATGAAGAGGAGGAGGAGGCCGCCGTGATGGTGGCGGAGGAGGTGGAAGAGGAGGAATATGAGGAGGAGGAGGAGAATGACGAGATTGTTGATCTTAATGTGCTGGGGATTAGGCAGCCACGGCACCAAGGTGGCGTTATTGCTGCAGCAGAAGGTGCGGGAGGAGAGAACGGGGTTTCCAAGGGTGCTGATCAGGAAATTGGTTCGCCTAGGAACGATAAGGATCAAGCTGAGGAGGAGAAGAAGGAGGCAGAACCTTTTGCAGTGCCGACTGCGGGCGCGTTCTATATGCACGATGATCGGTTTCGCGAAAACGGTGGTGCAAGGCCCAGGTATGTGTGTGTTTTTAGGATTCTAGTTGCAGTATTTGGTTCGTGGTTTAATGAAAATTGTCTATCTGTATTAGGCTGTGATCAGATGGGCTGTTTTTGTGTTTTTATTGTTTCTTAGTTTTTTCTAAGTGAGGAAGTTGTGGATCTTCAATGCCAGGGCACTATCGTTAATCATTGTTCATGGCCCAGCAATTTTCAATTCGTAAGAATGTGGGTGACTAATAAGCCCTGAGCTTCCCCAGTTAAAAGTCAAAGTGGTCATGACTTTAATGCCCTAACAACTTTCAATTAGTACTTTCTAGTTTGTATGTTGTGAGTTTTCTTGATTCGCATTTGTGCCGTAAATGGATTCAAATTGTGTTTATCTATACAATCCTTTGAGATCTACCTGGTCTATTGCCAGAAACCAAATAAAAATTTAATATTAATGAGAATATAACCCATAATTTGACTTTAAATGTCTGGTTTTCATGGGTTTTAGGTTGTGCTTAGTCAATCCATAACCAAAATTTATTGTACAGACTGTGAATGGTCGAGAAGGACAATCATTAGCATGCTAGGACTAGTGGGTTTACTTATTTGGTTTATCGTGTTCATATTCATAGAGGAATATCAACTGAGATTACTATATATACCCTTAAAAGGTTGCACAGGGATTGATGGGCGAGGCAGGTGACTTATAAAGAAAAGCCTTTTAGCGAGGCTTACCAGGGTTGGATGGTTGGTTGTCCCAGGGCAGGTGCTATGCAGAAGCAAACAAAACTAACGGGCAGGTTGGATGGGAACCAACCTTACTCTAGGTGGGCATAGAAGACCATAGCAAGGTATGGGTGGTGTGCTCCCCATACAAAGAAAGGGACAATTGGTAGTAAAATTGATAAAAGTGAGGCAGTGTTGTATTACTTCAAGCCAAGCCAAGGAGATAAGTCGGTATGTGAGCTTGGGATAAGTAAGAATGTAGTGCCGTAGATGTGTGCTGGCCCAGCTTCACCAAATTGTCTAAGTTGCAGAGAAAATGATGTGGCAAAAGCTTTTGATTAAGTAGTCACGAGTTTAACTGGCAAGGATCTGCCTGAATGAGTGGTCACAGTTTGAATTCTTGCAGTCCTATTAGTTGCACTCTGAACATATGTCCTAACGTGCAATGCCTGAGCTATTGCTATTCAGATGCTGCTACGGTTCAATTGATTTAAAGTTTGTGCCATGTTGTGATGTTGTGATGGGTTGTTGTTGGTTTTAGTTTGTGCTTAGTAAAACAATTGTCAGTTGTCAGTCGAAAGTTCAATACACAAACAATTACTGGTCAGTGGTAGCAGCGGGTGGCAATGAACCGTGTGAATGTGGTCACGGGTTTAATTCTTGCAGCATTTTTCAGTCATCAGTCACAAGTTCAATGCCCGAGGAATTGTAAATTGTGTTTGAAGGTTCCTATGGGTTCTCTTGATTAAAGTTTGTGTTATAGCCATGGGATCTAGTTCTGTTACAGGTTATCGTTGAGTTTAGTTCGTTCATGGTGAGAAAACTGTTAAGTTTCAATTAATATAAAAAATTAATTGCACAAACAATTGTGATCAGTACTCATGAGTTTGAAGCGAGATGAAAACTATCAATCAGTAGTTCTGTGTTTAGTGCCCAGCACTTTTCAATCAGCAGTCATAATTATGCTGTAGCATGGGTTATATTATATAAAGCTGTTATTGGTACTTGTTGATTTTAAATTTTTTCTCCGTAGACAATTGTCAACGAGCAATCAAAAGTTAAATATGCAGACAAGTGTTGATCATAGTGCAAAGAGTTGTGTGAATGGATTGTTTTCTTTTTAGAAATTGCCATTTAGCATTCACGGGTTTGATTTCTGTGTATTATGTAATCAATTAAATTTTACGCCTAACTTGAGCCCTAATGTTGCTATGGGTTATGGATTATAATGGATTCCCAGTGTGATGCTTAGTGGAAGTCAATTACACATAGGAGTTCAATTCTTGCTGTCTTGGGATTCCCACTGTGATGCTTATTGGAAGGCAATTGCAATAGGAGCTCAATTCTTGCTGTCTTGGAATTCCCACCGTGATGCTTAGTGGAAGGCAATTGCACACAGGAGCTCAATTCTTGCTGTCTTGGGCAGCTGTGAATTGATTCCAGTGGTTCATAATAAATTTCAACAATAGATATTACATGGGTTCCGGCATTGCATTTGGTTCTTGTAAATAGTAAATTACTAAAGTCTTAGTGGATGGCAATGTGCAAGCCAACAATTAGTCGAGACTTATGAGTCAGTTTATGCAGAGTCATGCTATTTGCATGCATAACGTGGGAACAAGTACATGCTGCCATGTCACAAGGTTTGTGAACTTCAACCTTGAGGTTTGAATTTTGGTGAACCTTAAAAAGATTTTGAGGTTCGGCGAACCTCATCGAACCGCATGGCCATTAACCAAGTCCATAGATCAAAACTCAGAACCTCATATCACAACTCGAGCTTGTAATCCATCCTTGCAGTTTCCATGTTTGTGATAGCATTATTTTTTTGTTTTTGTTTTTATATTGATGTTGATTTCTTACAATTTTATTCTACATTTCATTTTCAAGTTAATATATCCATATATATAAAAATATATATTTAGACGAACCTGATGGCGAACCTTATCTGAACCTCATAAAAAAATTCAAACCCGAAACAAACTTAATCATTGTCAAACCGGAATTCAAACCTGAACCATGTGACATTGGGTACATGTACAGGTTCTTCTGGATTTTAGTCTGATGTTTAGTGGAAGGCAATATTAAGTGAGTCACTGAGTTGTGATAAGTTCAATCCCTTTCAATTGCTGAGCTATGTGAGTTAGTAGTTTTGAGTTAGAGTTCATTGGAAGTTGCACATGTATTATAATGCTTTCAGGGGATGGGTTAATGGAGTCATCGATAGTCTACTCTCCTTCCCAGTGCCCATATTAACTGTGTAAAGAGGCCTATCCTGAATAGAGAATTGCTTGAAAGAAATCAGTTCAAAAAGACTAAATGAAATCTGAAAGCCTGCCCATAGGGAAACCAGGTGGGGCAAAACTTGAGAAAGTGACTGACTAACATATACATATTGTGATAATGGTTGGTTTTGCCAAAATGGAACCAAAACAGCTTGAATATTGAATCTAGCAGACTCATTGAAGCTGATAAAAGAAAAAATTGTAAAACGTGCATAAACCTGAGTTTACAAGGCTGGATGAATAGAATTGAAGGCACATCTGTGGTAATGTCAGTGGGGTGTTCCCTAGAACCAACTGCTAATTTTGAGGCCAAAATCCCACAATTCTTCTTAGCCAGCCATTTGCAAAAGGTAAGGAGCACTTGCTTCTGCTTTTCTAACCTGTCCAGATGAGCACAAAGCTCCCAATTTTTTAAACTCCAAACTTGTGAATGCATGTGCAACCCACATCTTGGTATGCTGGTACAATTCCAAAGTATTGAAAAACTTGGTTTGTGGGTGCAACTCGATCATGTGTTTGGTATGAATCTTTCAATTCAACCTGGAGTGCCTCATTTGGGAGGAAACATGCCTTTGATTTGACCTCATCCTCCAACAATTTTAGTTTCTTGCAATTTCCGGGAGAAATTGTGTGGTGGAAGGACTATGCAACTTCACGAGTAGCAAGTTCAACCCTTGTAAGACTAGTAGGAGGTTGTCCTTGGCAAGCTGGATGGGGAGCTTAGGGGTGAGCAGAGACCAATGGTGACAAACTAGAGTGAAGAACAAGGAAAGAATGTCAATGTAGGAGAAAGCGGAGTAAGGTTGAAGAATGAATGTGGAAGTTGGGAGTAAATCCATTTCCACAACACTGAACCAGAAATGCCAGATAGGCCACATGTAGCATGGAGCAATTGTACTTGTTCTGAGCGTCAATGCTGATGGTATAGGTTTGGTCATGGATGGATCTAGGCACTGTCATTGCTGAGGATCCCCCGAAAGAGTATGAATTGCCATAACTATCCCTTAAGTTGTATGCATGCACTTGAGTGGGACAAGAACATGTGGTTGGGCAAGGGTCATGTGGTGAGTTATCATAAGTTGAATGCTATCAACTTGAGTATGACTTGCTAACTTGCCTATAAATGTCCACAAATTATGTTCCTAAAAAAATTGTATTCTTTTTCTATTTTTTCTACTTGTTTAGTTTTTCCTTGAGCCAAGTCTGGTAACAATGGTAACCCTCTACATGATAAGCTCTTGCAAGTTCAATTCTTGTCAAGGCAAATTATCTACATGCATAATCAGACCCAATAAATTCTCATCAAGCCATTGGCTACTCACTTCATAGATACCATGGGTTCCTGGGATCTATTTTTCATTCAGATTACTTGCCAGATCAGTACATGGTCCTTCTATGTTTAACTATCTGAATAATTTGCATTTTAATTTGACTCTAATTTGACTAAACATCAAATAATATTGATGGAATTTTTTTTTTGCTGATTTGGATGTCTTTTACAGTAGTAATATCGTTGTTATAAGATGCAATTTGATTTGGTTTAAAGTCAAATGACGTAGCTTGTATCTTTCCTGATCATCTTATCCTGTTACATGTAAGATTCTGCCAGTGCCACAAGACTTTTGACAATAGAAGTGCATATTAACAGGAATAAACTAACTTTGCAGTACTTAGTATGTTAAAAGTTGTAGCTCAAACAGGTACTTCTACATTGGCTTTGTGTCTAGCATGTGGAAGTGTTCGAGAAGGTACTCTCTAGATATTACCTTTATTTTATAAAAAGTTAAAATGATTTTTACTTTATTATGATCAAAAGGCGACTTAAGTTGTGTCAATGAGAGATTAAGTCACAACCATTGATCTTAAGTGATCAAGATTAGATCTTGACCATCAATCACTTTGGAGATAGGGTTTTAGTCATTGGAAAGTTATAAAAGAAAATGTAAGGAGAGGAAGAGACACGCATTGCATGAACAAGTCAGGATTTGAGCTGAAGAGGAAGAGGGAAAAATATTCCAGCAGAAGAAAATTATAGGGTTAGCAAGGAGGGCAAGCTAGGGCATGCATTTCAAGGTAGCCCACACAAAATTTGGGCACAGAGTTCCAAGCAGTACAAAAACAGTTTTCAAGCAGCAGGACATCAACAACTTGTTGTATTGTACTGCATGGATCTTATTGTACAATCTGTACGGGCCTTGAAAACCGTGCTGTGCAGAGCTGTTTTGGCACACATTTTGAGGCAAATTTTGACGGGCGAATTTCTCAGATTTTTGAGCCAAGTACAGGTTCATAAATTGCTGTAACAATTTCCAGATTTATTTTCTCGGTGGGCTGAAATTAAAGAATCACTTGTTCCCTGGTTTTCCCCATTGGGGTTTCCAGGGTAAATCACTGTGGCAATTTTTCTGTGTAAATGGTTTCTATTTCTGCTGCATTTTAAAGTTAGTGAACTCAGTGTATTACTGTTCATAAAATTAGCTCTGGAAAATATTTTATTTTTCGATTTCAAAAATCTAGGTATAAACTTTTATTGGAATAGAGATACATTATATTTCGAACTCTTCTTAGCTTTTACCCATTTTATAATATGTTGATTAAGATGCAAGCATTGCAATCTACCTTACATATCATTACATGAGATTAGTTAAGATCATAAAAAATTCTTGCATAATGATGTAGAGGTGTACAAATGACATTAATAGAAATATACCTAAAGTCATTATAACATATATGATGATATCATATATTTCATTCTTAATCCTTAAATATTAAATGGGCCTTTGGGATGTACCAATGATGATACACCTTATAGCTGGTCTAGAATAACCGTAAGGGGTATAATGCTAATTTTGTGGTATCAAAGCCATTGTTCCTTGTTTTGCACTTTGTTTTTTCGTTCCTCAACTTTATCCTTAGAATCACATTTAGTAAGAAATGCTAAATTTGAGATAAATTTTTGAATGCCTTAATTGTTGAAGAATCTAGGGCATCTAGGTTATGATGAGATTATTCTGACGATGATAACTATTTGTGAAGAACTTTTATTTGTCTTATTAGCACAATCTTCTCTTATTATTATTAGTGTGTGTTCTCTTCATCAAACAGTTACCAAAACAAAAAGAGACAAGAACACAAGATGTTGGCTCTCAGCGAAGGCAAAACCTCTCTCTCATAGAGAGGAAAACCCTTCTGCAAATTTCTCTTATTGAAGCTTCAATTGACAAATGCCAAACCCTAGACCCTTGACAAGTAGATCCTCCAAGCACAAGACACAGTCTCTCTTTTGAACCTTTTCTTTGATGCCTTCTTCTGTACTGCACCCTGACCTCTTCCTTAGCTTTTCTTCTGGCAACTGATAATACTTTCCTTCGTTCTTCTTCTGGCAACTGTGATAGCACTTACTGCAGAAACCCTAGATCTCCTTAGAGACCTATTTCACAATGTATTCCTTCTTTCTTTTCCTCGCTTGTCAGGTTTCCTTCTTCTTGATGCTTAGGCTAGACAATGAGCCTCTTATTGAGGTGTATTTCCAAGTTAGAGACTTGCCCTCTTAGTCTTACTGCAGATAAGATTCTTTCTCGCATGTGTGGCTGATTTTAGGCTAGAAATGAGACTTTTAATTGCTCCTTTCCTTCGCTTGAGGTGAGACCTTCTTCGCTTGAAATAGAGGTCTATTAGAAGCCTCTTTTTGGGTGATAGAGGTCTATTAGAAGCCTCTTTTTCACCCAAAGGAGACATCTTGTAGAGCTGCAATTTCTGACTTGTTGAAGCAGCAGAATGTCCTCTCTTACCTTCGCACATGTGACAGAAAAGAGCCCTAAAAACAGTCTCAAAACTTAGATTCTTCTTCTCTTTCTTCGCTTTCCTAGAAGCACCCTTTTGCTCCCCTTTTCGTACCTCCTTGACTTGTCCTTCTTTGATTTCAGAGATTACTTGCTTGCTCCTTTGATGAGGTCGAATGGCTCTATATATAGGAGTCTGTCCCTCCTTTTGGGCCAACTTGAGCTAGTGAGGTCAACTTGACTTTAAGTGCACCAAAATTCATTCTTTGAGCCGACTAGAAGAGGAGACTTGTCTTTGCTTTGGAGGATAACTTTTGACACATATCTTTGACATATTAACATAGGTTACATATTGTAACATGCCCACATGGGTCTTCAATAATTACATTGATTTTTTGACTTTCCTAGAAGCACTTAAACATGTGCTTCACCTATCAAATGGGCAAGAAACCCATTTTTGATAATAACAAAAGTAATACTTCTTTTCTTTTACAAGTACAAAGATCAAAATTACATTATGAAGATCAAATCTAGTTACACTCTCTTCAACATTAATGGTGTAAAAGACATCACTATACCTTCTATGACCCCATTACCAGGGTAGCCTGTATTACCACCCTTCATATTCTAGATACTACTTTGATGTGACCATTTTTTTTCTATTGTATAATGTTGATGTTGAATTGAACGAAATGCATGTAAATGTGAGTGTGTGTTCATGGACTAGGAAGGTATATTCTTCAAAATTTGTAACTAAGCTAAAATGTATATACCCTCCAATGTTCTTACAACTGCTTGATGGCAAATTTGAGTAAGAAATTACAAGTTCAATATAGGAGGCGTCAAGAATCCAAAATCTTAATTGTGGTTGACCATGTAACAATTCGTTAATGACAACAAGAAACATTATCTCAAATCATGTTTAAGGAATGGAGCATTTCGAGAGGGTAAGACATGTAAAACTAAGACATATGCATGTGTTTTTAATACTTATAACTACATGAGACTTGTTAAGTGTAATAATTTTATTAAACTAGTAAATCTAATTGTTAAGAGAAAATTCAATTCCGTTGGTGAAGATGAACAATGGTGGTATGAATATATGCCAAGTTGTTGCACAATGCAAAGAATCATTCTTAGGTCCTATTATCCCTTTTGTTATTGAAATGGTCACAAGACCCTGTGTTTAAGGAGATTAACTTTAACCAAATCAAAACACTACTTGTTGTCTCATAACAATTGACAAAATACCAAATAGAATAGCCAAGTCCAATTGCCAATTGTTATCGCTCAAATTGTAATATTAAAGTGATGAAAGCTCCACATCCGATGCCATGTAGTCCGAGTGGAACCTTGATAGGTCACCCATTGTCACCTCAGTGGCCTACCTTGCCTCTTTACGTTGACTCTCCTTTGACTTTGTGAGACACGACAGTCACAAGTTTGTGAGAGAATCTTTGATTGTGGAGAGCGCAGAGCTTGTGTCCTAAGAACTAGGAAATCACAAGTGCAACAAGATTTAGGAGATTTGCACAAAGTTGAGAAGCTTATGTCTTAAGGAATAGGAGACCGCAACTATGCAAGAGAATAGGAGATTTGTGCTAAAGTTTAGGAGCTCTTGGGAGCTAGGAAATAGGGACCTAGTGAGCATAGAAATAAGAGATTCTAGTGCGTAAAGATCAAGGAGTAGATAAAGGATTACAAGGGCAAGTCAAGTGGGAAACATAGGAACAATTGCGTGCTAGAGGGACGAGATCAAGCAATGATAAAGGCAAGCTGAGATCAATTGTATCAACTGAGATTAGTGAGAAGTAGGAGGATGCTTTTTTAGAGGCAAATTGCTTTGTAATAGATCCAATTGCTCAAGAACAATCAATAAAATACCACAACAAGGATAGTAGGTTCCCTGTTGGGTTTCTTGAGTAAAGAAATGTGCCAATTTGAGTGATGTGTTTTTATCTTTGGTGTTTTTATTCCATTGCTTGTAAATTGTGAAGAGATTCTGTATCTTGGTGAAAGTAAATTAGGTTTTAGTGTTCAATTGCCTTTTTTTCTTCAGTGGTTCATCTAAGTAATTGTAGATTTTCATGGAAATTTAACATGGTATCAGAGTCAGGTTTCGCCATAAAGGCCAACACCAAGCTGATATGTTAGTGAAGAGCATAGATTAGTCAGGAAGGCTTGCACTAGAGTTTTGAAAAAAAATTCTTTGGATAGCAGCATGGCATTTTAAGGGCTAAGGGCAGGTCACAGTTTAAAGGGAGTTTTGAATTTCTTCTCCTAGGAGTGAATATTAGTGGTGCTAGAAGGATCACACTTTAGAGGGAGCTTCGAACTTTTTCCCATGGAAGGAGTGAATACCAGTGGTGTTGGAAGATAATGGGGTGCTTGAGTTTGTGAAGCAACAAATAGTGCCACCTACAAATGCCCAACAGTTGGCCCAACATGACAATAATGGCACCAAGGCAAGGAGGATCATTCTTGAGGGGGTTAGATACTATATTATTCCTCATCTCCATGGGAAGAAGATAACATATGAGTTGTGGAAAGCCATCTTAGATTTGTATCAGGGTTCCAATGATGCCAGGAAGCTTGCTTTGAAGGAAAAGCTAAGAAATATTTGGGTGAGCAAAGGAGAGCCCATCATCACATACCTTTCCAAGTTCACTCAAGTTCGGGATGAGTTAGGTGGAATGGACGTGATTGTAGCAGACAATGACCTTGTGAGTCTTGGGCTTCTAGGACCGCATAAGTCTTGGGAGAATTTTTTTAGGATGCAGGCAGAGAGAATATTCCTAGCTGGGAAAGGCTGTGATCAAATTGTGTCCAAGAATAAATCCAGAGGGATGAGAGCTGGGAGAATAGCTAAGACAGAGGACGAGGAGAACTTTGCATGACAGACAAAGGTAGCAAAGCCAAGGGCAAGAAGGGCCAATGAGAGGTTGAGTCCAGTCAGAAGGGCGAGAAGAAGAAGAATCTAAGCAAGATCAAGTGCTTCCATTGCCATGAGTACGGACACTATGCTACTAAGTGTCCTAATCAAAAGGAGTCCAATAAGGATCATGTGGTTGTAGCAACTGAAGTAGATGAGTTTTCTTCTCAGTTTGAGAAAGATCTCTCATTGATAGCTTACATGGCAAGCTCGCTAAAAGTGTATGGTATATTGATTCAGGAGCATCCTTCCACATGACTGTGAACAAGGAGTATTTCAACCACCTAAAGGAGAAGGACATGTAGGTTCAAATTGAGCTAGGTGATGATAGCAAGTACATAATTAGGGGAGTTGGTATTGTTAGTTTTGAGAGGGAGTCAGGTAGCTCTCTCCATCTCAAAGATGTTCTCTATGTTCCAAGCCTGAAGAAGAACCTTGTTTCAATGGCTACCCTTGAGGACAAGAGTTATGATGGCATCTTTAGTAGAGGTAAGGTTTACCTTAAGCACTTAGCTTTTGGATGTATGAAGCAAATAGGTTTGAAGGTGAATAATCTGTACAGGTTACAGGTTGAGACATGCACAACCTTGAGCAGCAAGGTAGGAAGTGCGCAGTGAAGAGACGTAAGGTTTGAGGAGTATAGAGTTCTGAGGAAGTCCTTAGAGCGAGAGCAGGTTAGAGTACCTGAGAAGGAGCTACTTGTTCCTAAGAGGGAGGCTCAACTAGTATCATAGATTGAGCCTCAGTGAGGTGGCAAGTGTGCCGACTTGCAAGATGACGAGGAAGAGAGATTAGTATGAATGGAGGCAACCACTCAGTCAGTAACTCCTAGCACAGGGAAGAGGAGAGCTAAGTGGGCTGAGAACTTCACTTAGGAGGCCCAAGAGCAAGCTGTGTCTCCTAGCTTTATGCTTAACCAGAGAAAAAAACCACAGAGGTACGCTCAGAGGCAGAGGGAAAATTTGCAGTAGGCTTAGATGGGTTGTATAAGATGAAACATGTAGAGAATAGGAGCATGGTTGAAAGGAATAGGTCTTCAAATTAGAGTTCGTAGTAGGAAGTAGGAAAGCCTTCTAGTTTAGAGGGAGAAACTACATCAAATAACATGGTGGTGTTGGAGACAGATTCACGTGGAGGAGTTTCTTCCAGAAGTACCTTCTTCGCTAAGAGGGAGTGCTGAAAATGTAGTGAGTAAAGGTCTTTTGGCTTGTGCCTTAGCTAGTGAAGACCTCGAATTGTTTCTCTCAGTACAAATGTGAGCTCATGAGTTAGACTTTAGTTAGGATGAGTTTATTTCCAGTTTACTAGAGTAATCATCAAGATGGCATGCGTAGAGTTGGAGCTTCGGTTAAGTGGAGCCTTCATTAGTTTGACTACCAAATGAGGTGGCAGTGACAAGTTCAGTTAGAACGAATTCTCCAATGTTGATTGGAGAGAACGTGTTAAGAACTCTAGTGTTTATTGGAGAAAGGATGAGGATAATTCTTAGTTAGCTCTCAATGAGAACTCGACTTCTAAAATAGAATTGGGCCTCCTTGCATGTTCGAATTGGGCCTATAAAGAGGAGGACGAAGGCATAGGAAATCATAAGTTTTGTACACAAGGTTTGTGAGACAAGATAGTTCACGAGTTTGTGAGAGAAACTTTGATTGTGGAGAGCGCAGAGCTTGTGTCCTAAGAATTAGGAGATCTCAAGTGTGCTTGCATTTGAGAGATTTGTGCAGAGTTGAGAAGCTTGTGTCCTAAGGAATAGGTGTTGAAATTTGGTACCGGAGGACAGGTGGTTCCCTAAGGCTTTGATCTTTGGCCTAGGGAAAAGTGCCCAAAAGAATTTAATTTTTCTCCTAAAGTGACTTTATAATTTTATAAAGTCAAATCTAATTTAAAAGTGACTTTAAGTGATAAAGTTACTAAAGTCTAATTTTAAAGTGACTTTAATAAAGTCAATGTAAAATTAGAAAGGAAAAGTGACTTTGGAAATAAATGACTAAGTGGGTCTTTATTAAAGTGGGGTGAATAAAATAGAAAGTGAGATTTAAATGAGCATTTAATCTCAGCCCTTGATCTCAATCTATTTCAGCGATTGGATTTAGGGATTACCCAAAAGTCACTTAGGGTTAGATTAAAGGAGGAAAAGGAGGAAAAGGTCATTCATTCTTTCATGAGCAGATTGAGAGAGAGAGAGCAAGAGAGCAAGGGAGACTTCTGGATAGGGAGGAGAAAGAGGCAGCAGCTTGGCACACATTCCAAGGCAACATTTGAGCAAATATGTACAGTTGAGTTAGAGCACAGCAAGGGCAGATATTGGGCATGCAAATCTAGAAAGGCCGTACAACGTTTTTGGAGCAGGCTGTACAACAATTTTCAGCAGGCCGTACAACAGTTTCTAGGCAGGCCGTACAACAGAATTTCTCACTGAAATTTGGCACACTTTTCTAGGAGGCCGTACAAATTTATGGCTGTTCAGTTTTGCTGTAGCAAGTTTTTCAGTTGGCTATGAGGCACAAATAACGAGATAATTTGTAAAATTTGCTTGTTGATTTTTGCTGAAATATTTCTCATACTGTAAAAGCATTTTCCAGAAATACAGAAGAGCTCTCGAACTGGTTTTCCCCAAGAGTTGTAGGGGGTTTTTCCAGGGTCACCTTGACAAAAAATCACTGTGTTTAAATGTGTTAAAATGGCTGTTTGTACTTGCTAATTTTTATTTCTGCATTTTCCCGCATTCTGTAAAATTTCCAGAATTTGTGTTTTCAGCAAAAATTTATTTTTTCAATTGTTGAACGTATGGATATGGGAAAGGACATTTAACTATATGGGAGAAATAAGGTGAAACTGAAAATCGGGGTGGGAAATGAGAAATTTCTACATGGTATCAGAGCTTGAGTGCTGAAGTGTAGTTTGGGACAGCAAGGAGGAAAATTACAGCGTGCTGATTTTTCACTCAGAAAATTCCAGCAAGCGGATTTTTCACAAACAACAGTTTTATCTTTACTACAACAGTGCTATTTTTCAGTTTTAGGACAGCAGGAGGTCATTGGGATTGAGGGTGTGGAGGATAGGTTGGATGGGCATGCAAATTACAGCGTTTGGAAGGAGACAATGCAGAGTATCTTTGAGGAGGCAGAAGTCTGGGACATTATGGTGCATACCACACAGAACCCTGTTGTTGTGCCTACTGATGCTACTCAGTTGGCTGATTATAATAAAAAGAACAACAAGGGTAAGAGACTGATTCTAGGCGGAGTCAAAGACCATTGCATTCCTCATGTGAGAGGAAAGAGAAATGCCCATGAGATGTGGACAACATTGTCCAATCTCTACCAGAGTACCAATGAGAACTGGAAAATGGTCCTGAAGGAGACGCTGAAGACCATTAAGATGGGTAATGATAGTGCAGCTGGATATCTCACAAAGATTACTAATGTGAGAGATGAGTTGGCAGCGATTGGAGAGGCCATTCCACCCACTGAGTTGGTGCGGATTGCGGTAAATGGCCTCCCCGTTCATGGATGAACTTTGCTGATGGGGTTTGTGCTCGTGAGACCCTTCCCACATGGGAGAGGTTTTGGGATGATTGCATTCAGACAGAGATCAGGAAAGGTCAGCTTGGGGCAGCCAAGCCAGTTGAGCGGGATGAGGATGTAGCACTGGTGGCAGGAGGCAAGAAAGGCAAAGGGAAGAAGCAGGCTTCCACAAGCAGTGGTGGGGGCAAAGGCAAAGGTAAAGGTAAACAGGTAAACAAACAGAAGGACTATTCCAAGGTGAAATGTTGGAATTGTCAAAAGATGGGACACTATGCAGTTGTGTGTCCGGAGAAGAAGAAGAAGAAGGGGAAAGACCAGAGTTTGGCAGCATCAGCAGAGATTGAGGACTTTGCAGGTCGTTTTGACCGGGAGTTTGCATTCACTATGTGTGAGTCCTCTAGTGCAGGATCACCTGCCATACAGGTTCAGAGGTAGCAGGCTTTTCCCTCGATTAGCGGAGCATCTACAGGTATCTGGTATGTAGACAGTGGGGCTTCACGTCATATGACAGGAGTCCGTGAGTACTTCTCAGAGCTTTCAGAGAGTGGC
>APFE031189682.1:48062-74957 GCA_000404065.3 Pinus taeda
GCCAACGTGGCTACTACAGGCAATTTATTAATAAAAGAATGAAAATTTACATAAGCTTCTCTCATGCACGGTTAACCTACAAATGACCCTCCATGCACTTTAAATAGAATTCATGGACCAATCAGGTGTCAAGCCACGGATCAAGTGTCGGTAATACCGAGGAGAGAGTGAACCGTCGGATCACTACATATCGTGACCATCGGATTGTAAGTTACAAAATGTACAACGGTAAAGAAACACTCTTTACCTAACTCTATACCTAACTCTATACTAGACCAAGTTGAACTTAACTATTTCCTATGTGTCGGAATATCCTAACAAATTTGGTCAGGGTAGGATAGCGACTTTCCACAGTGACTTGAGCTACACCTAATTGACATTATATTGCCTGAATTACCACTGATAAGTTGGCATTTACCTAAAAATACAACAAACGAAAGCTAGAATTTTTTGTTAATAATATTTACTGACTAAACTTGCCAACATTTTCAAGATCTAACATCCTTGAGGGGTTATTTTTATTCCCAAGCTTAATTGCCAAAGATGACATCTAAGCAGAATGTGTTCTGGGACAAATTTTGTGGAGCAGTGCCTTAACCATACTGGGGAGGTGGCTGGACTTTCGATGACATCTCATGACATCCTTCATTTCTTGGTCTAATTTCTCTATACCTGGATATTTCATAATTTTTTTTTTTAAATCACTGTAGTTTGTAGATTCCAGATGGTGGTACCTTTGTGGTATCAATTTTCCCATCTAATTTGGCAAAAAAGGGATTTGCATTTTCCCATAATAAAGGAAAAAGTGAGAGACGAAGATTTCCCATATATTTTGGCAAAAAAGGGATTTGCATTTTCTCATAATAAAGAAAAAGAGGAGAGAAGAAGAAGAAAAAAGTAATAAGTAAAAGTTTCCCATGTTGTGGCAAAAATAATGATATATATAAAAATGTTTCCATTTGTTGATAAAAACTACATGTCAAAATAAAAAGGGATCTTTTCCAAATATGTTTAAAAGTGCAAGTAAAGAAAAAACGAGTAGATGAGATAATCTTGATGAGTCATTAATTAGTTTTACCATTAGTGGTTCATGACTTTGTGGAGGATAAGCTCTATAAGTATTCACATAAAAGTGACAAATGTGAAAAGGAAAAAGATGAAAGATAAAAGATTAAAGCAAATAAAGTGTGAAAGTTCTTTACGTCTTAAGATACATTCTTAAGATGGTCAAATATTATCTATCAAACACACTGTTCTTTTCCAAAGTTCAATGAAAGGGTCATAAAATTAAATCCATTAAGTTTCAATCAAGAGAAAAGTGAAAAGTTTAAGTGAAGTCTATTCCAATTTATTCAGAATTTTTGGGTCTCTTACTCGTGCAATAAGATTAATACTAAATGAAGCAAATAAAGAATTCAAAAGAATCCTCTATGTTGATGTTAACACTTATGTAATTTGTGAGCATTATGTCACCTATGGAAGAGTTTAGTAATGGGTTAAAATTTAAATGATTTAAAAGCTTTGGTGAATGAGAAGTCAACTATCAAAGAGTTAAGTATTGGGATAGATGAACTAAAAGCTGAGTGGTTTTGATGTTAATCTTCTAATAGAATTTATCAATGAAATAGATTTCACAGTGGGTTAATGCATAGAAGATTCATTATTAGAAGATACAAACCATATTCAAAATGTTACAATCCAATATGATGAGATATGACACCAACAGGGTTATGATGATTTAAAAGGGAAACTTGGAGATTTGAAGAAAACCCTTATCAATTAAGACAATGAAATTGTGCACGCCCGAAGGGAATGGGAGAAGCAAGATAAAAAAATTGTAGGCTTCAACAACAAATTAACACCATAAAAAATGCCCACAATAGAAAGATTGAAGATTTTAATAAAAAAACTGTTGACCACAAAGATGTTGAAATTTCTTTTTTTTGAGAAATCTAAATAAATTTCTACTAACACAAATGAAGAAGTTGAAAGAGAAGAAGGCACATCAAAAACCCCAAAACAAATCAGAGTGTCATTACTAAGGAAGCCTTATAAATGGAAGAGCTTCCAATATGTGAGCTCAAGAAACAATTATGTAATAAAGTGACATCCACAAATTTAGTAATGGTTGACATTCGATTGATCACCACCAACAAAGTCAAATTTTGGTCAAAGGATGTTGACACACCAATAAATACAAAGATTTTAGATGTCATCATGATGACTCAAGGAAATCACGACAAGATCAAGCTAGAGATTAACAAGAATAAACTTATCAGGGTACCATATCGACACCCAAATCATCGAATCCATGGTATATGCAAGTATCAATGGTATATGCAAGAATCAACACACCAAGATCCCAAGGTACCTAACTAGATTTCTTACACATCGAAGCATCCAAAGATCTGTGCACCTCAAATTCAACTACTAAGCAGAGCAAATCAAGAATCATATCATCAAAGCGCTCTTGAGAGAATCCGCCTCGGATGTATTGATTCTTTTTCAATGTGCCAATATTATTCAGTCTATGATGTAGGAGTTTGGAAATGACCCCCAACTCAACATATCATACTAGAAACTCGTTGAAATGATGAAACGTGGCAAAAATTTATTGATTGTATTGTACGATGTTTCACGATTTGGAAACGTTGTACAATCATGTTTTCATGCAAATCCATGGGTGGTTTAGCTTTTGCAGCTCCACTCTAGCACCCAAGAAGGACATGGGGCCCTTCAGTGGCCAAAAATCAGCTATATTTATCATTAAATTTTATTTTAATTCACTCCACAACCTAAACCAACTTTATATCCATTTAAAAGAGTTAAAATTCTTGTTGCTCTTGATATTTGTAGTGATGCAACAGGGAGTAGAGCTGCCTCTTTTTGTAATCCAAAATTAGCCTTTATACATTAGGCTATACATCCAAAATCAACCCTTATACATGAGGTTATACATCCAAAACCGACCTTTATGCATTAGGCTATATGTGCTAAAGTATAATTTTGGATTTTTGCATAATGTAATCGTTTATGAAAGTTAAAATATACATGGTTATCCTTCTAAAAAAGCTATATTTGTGTCGTTCTCTTCTTTCTTGCAAGATAATTTCATATTTGTAAAATATGATGTTTCCCTTGAAGTTTCCATTGGAGACGGGGGGCCACGTTTCTAGACGTACTTGTTTCAAAAACTACCAGACGTTTTCATGTTCCATGCAACTTAGTATTCAATGCTTCAAACATCATCTCGCCTCATGTCCTCAACCTTATCAAATATGTGAGAGTTAAAAGATCATGGTTCACTTTTTTTGGAAGTTGTTTCTTTCCCCTGCTTTGAAGACAAAACATTTTTAAGGGAGGAAGACTTGTGATATGCCTAAGGTATGTTACAACTAGAAATACATTGTAGTAATATTTATGTAATAGCTAGGATAATTATTATGAAATCATATGTAATAATGATAATCATGCTTTTGCGAATGACATGACCTATTACCTACTACATGTATATATGCACATGTTTTGTACTCAATTAGGACAAGTCTTGCATGTTCTTGATATTTACTTGAAGTATGCTAACTACTACGTTTGCTTCATCATTTAGATTTGAGTTAGTGGAGTAGTTAACCTCACAAACGCAACAAAGGCAATAGTTGCATAATTGAGGGCAACTAGAATGATATGGGTAGCGTAAGAAGCAATTGAAGCAAAAACTATACCATCATGGGAAAATCGAGTTGGAAATGAACTAGAACCTTGATTGTTGATTTAGAAATTTTCAATATAATTAAATGAAATATAGCGAGCAAAAAATAATATGAAATAAACATCAATAAACTTATATGACTCTATGAATGAAAGTCCTGATTAGTAAGCATGTATGACTAACTCAATCATGATAAAATCCATTCCTTAATGTCATAATTGAAATTTAAACATGAACTGTAGTTTGTGTTAGGTTAACCAACAACAAAATGCGTAAATCATGCACACATCATTGATACAATTTACCTTGGAAAACCATTGATCAAAATTAGCCAAGTCGACCAAGTGAACCTTCACCACTCACATCTAGGCCTGGGTATCCCAAGCCTTTTTGAAGGCTTCATTACATGCAATCCATGTGAACAAAACCATAGGATACTAAACCATGGGCTTGAAACCCCCATTGTTGACCTAGAACAAGGCTTAACACAATGGCTTATTCCCCCTTTAAACTTGAATTGGGGTAATTATATAGGAACCTATGATGCCCTCGTGCCCCTTAATCACTTAAGTCAATGTTTAAATATTACCAGTAATTTATAAAGGGTTTGCATGCCTATCCAGGTCTTATAGTCATATGCGTATTTAGATGTAATTAAAAATTCTCAACTCAATTATAATTTTTGTTTTTTGTTTTATTGTTTCCATTGCCTTTAGAACTCCATGGGAATGCTGTCACCAAGTTCATTGCTTCTTTTGCCACTTTTTGCTATTGCTTCAAATCCATGTGCCAGTCACCATTGTTTCTAATGTTTGTTTTGCACTTACAAATGTCAAATACCCCATTAACCATTTCATTCCAACATGGCTTGTTACCGTCTCGCTTACACACCTAGGTTAATGTGGGAAAAACCCTTAACCCCACAAAGTGTGGCCTTGGTGGGAATGCTCAGAGAAGGGGTTGTCACCTAATCCCAACTCTCTCTATTAAAGCTCTCTCCTAGCTAAGTTAAGAGGGGTGGACCCTAAGGATGGATTCTAAAGGAAGACTTGATAGGATAATAAGTTCTAGGAGATAGATAGTGCAATTATGACATTCACCATTCAACAACTTTGAAAGATAGCTTGAAAGCAAATAAATGATACGCAAGTTCAAATAACCATGAGCATGTAAGTATCAAGTTAACAACAAGTAAAAAAACGGTCTTGGATATGACAAGGATGTGTCATTTCATATTTTGGACCATTCCAAGCCCATCAAATTTCAGAGCGTTGGGTTTCTTTGAGATGATTCATATTCACCTGCTCCTTTTCCACAATAGCTACATATTGTGAAATGCTAACATTGTGATAGAGTTGGCCATGTGAAAGATCAAGATCACTTTTTTGATCTTCACCCATCTGAGCATTGTGGTAAAAATACTCATCAATCAAATAAATGCTTTAGAAACAAGCCTCTACAAGAATAAAGATTCACCTTGGATGGATCACTTCTTAGCAATGGGCTTCAATAACCAAGACGATATTTCACTCATACCACATAATTTGTTCTCGAGTATTGAAAATTCTTGAGGTTGAGTCTTCTTCATCTTCTCACCTTGTATCTGATTGGGGGGAGGGGGGGAATTGATGGTTATCTTCAAGCTTCAAAGATAAATCAAGCAAGCCTGAGCCACAGCCTGAGCCACCTGCCTGAGCCTAGAGCCCAAGCTAGCCATACCTAGATTTAGAGTTGTAGCCAAAGAAACCCATGAGCATGCACTTTGGTTGGTGGCCTTCCTTAAACGATCGCAGGTTGAGACCTCAATGGTCTCCCTTTTCAGAACACTTCCTCTAACAGAAGCCTTCAACTTCTAGCCAAATTTAGAATTGTTCCAGAGTTGGTTAAGACCTCAATGGTTTCCTGCCTCTTTTGGGTTTGTGGTATTCTTTAAAAACCACCTTTCAAAGCATTAGGGGGCACTTCCTCTAGCATAAGACTTTAACTTCTAGCCATATTTGGAACTGTTCTAGGAACTGCACTAAGCGTACCAGTGTTGGTGGCCATCCTTAAATCACTGTTGGTTGAGACCTCGATTTCTCCCACCTTATAACATCATTTCAGAGAGCAGAGTCAACTAATTGCTGCCATGCATTTTTTGTATATCAACTCTCTTTTTGGACTCATATATACCCCTTCGGATTGAGGGGGAATTTTGGACACCTAATCCGCTAAGGGTTATGGTGTGGAATGTGAAGAGTCATTGGAGTCCAAGAGACCACTTGGAATATGAAAACCAAGGGTCATAAGACATTATATTAATATGTAAAGCTTTGTGAATATAATTCATTCTCACGATTTATCTTATTATCTAAATTTGTCTATCACTTTGTGTGAATTTAACGGATACTTCGTTGGAAACACAATCTGTAGAACAATTGTAACTCAGGTGACTTCAATGCATAAAACTGCAAGCATTTCCTTGGAGGAATATTGGGCCATATCTTATATGGCACTAATACTCCCAAAAATTGCCATTTTTACAATTTATATGCGTAAAGTTTCTCTCTAAGCCCCCTAGATTTTGTTATAGTTGTAGTGAATTGCTTAATAGTTGCATAAAGGTCACTCATGATGCTTGCATCATTATTTTTGTTTATCCCAAACATTCTTGGCTTCAAATAACAAGTTGCTATATGCAAAGGGCTTATGTGACATCTTCCATCTTTCATCTATTAACTCCCATATTTCCATGTTCTTATTTTTCACTTGTTAAATGTTTTCACAACTTTCTTAGCATGATACATGTCCTTGTAAACAAAACCCATGGAAGGGGTGGCTCTAACAATCGTGCGAAGCATATCAATAAGTAGTTCACATACTTTTAAAGTCTTCACATCACTTTCCTAAAAAACATTGCCTAAAATGATTTGTTCCAATTCCTTCCCCAACTTTAAGAATGACTTCTTCTAAAATCTTAAACTGTATTTGAAAATCTTCTTGTGTCTTGATGTATACCTCAAAAAATATAATCCATTTAGGGCAATAAACCAGCACATTAATTAGCGGCCTATGGATCATCTCTTACCAACTTTTTGATAAAATTGTGCGCTATGTTTTCTTTATAAGACTCCTTGATCTTCATCAGTGTATATGCCACTATTCCTTTTAAAACCTTCAAAAGAGTGGTCCTTACAGTCTCATCTTTTTCCAAAATTTGATACCATTTTACATGCATTGATAAAGTAAAGGCTTTTGGCTGCATTAAATGGCATTGGGAATCTAGAAAACAAATCAACCATGGCATCATCAAATTCTTATTTATGTATGGGTTTCTATTATTGTTCCACTTAATTTAATGTTTATTAATTGAGATGAGCTTCCAGTTCCAGCCTTGAGACAAAAACTCCCATTAGCTTCTGAATAGACAATCAACTTTTAAACCAACTTGTTGTTGGACATTGGATAAACCAACGTTCCCCGTGTGTTTCACGACATGGACTAACCACCTCTCTCCTTATCTCTGGCGATGCAATTGTTGACTAACACCTGCGGGTTTTGGTCTAACGACAATCTTGAGTCCCAACAAGTAGTATGGAAGCGTAGGTCATGAGTTCGATACTCACATGACTCGTGTTGGGGGGGAATTGTTGGACATTGGATAAACCAATGCTCCCCTTGTGTTTCACGAATCGACAAACCACCTCTTGTGGATCCTTATCTCTGGCGATGCGATTGTTGACTAACACTTGCGGGTTTTGGTCTAACGATAATCGTGATTCCCACACTTTCCCATAGCTTCCATAATCCTACCAAAACTCTTGAGCTTGAATTTGGGCTTTACATGTTGAAAAGGCTTGTTTAAAAGAAACAATAGAATAATCAAGGAAAAGGAGAAAAACACAGCTAATCAATAGAAGGAAATCAATCAATAGAAGGAAATCAAGGCAACAGTAATAGTAGTCATCAAAGTCAAAAGTGTAGAAGGAACTCCCAATTCCCTATACTCACAATGGACTCCAATCTTGTAGTTGTATGATGTCATTTAAGTTGTACAACAAATTTCAGTTGACCTTATAACTTGAAGCTTGAGTTGTTCCCTGTGTGCACAATGTGGATTTTGGAGAGTGAGGACCCAAACTTGCAACTTGAGCAAGACAACAAATTTGAGCTACAAAGGCTTGAGGAGGCTAGAGAGGGTCTTGCAAGGGTGTTGGTTGCACAACAAAATGAGTGACTTTGTGTGTGGTGGAGTGAACAAAGTGTGGGCGCCTGATCTCTTTAAAATCTTTATACCACTATAAGATATAACCCTAAACAAAAGGCCAAGAACTCAAAACATTTTTCTTGAAATTTGTATCAAGACTTGGTTTGAGGTTCAACAAACTTGAATGAATTTGAATATATATTTTTGAGGTTTGTTGAATTTTGGACACTATGACATAGCGTATATATCAATATTCCACCAAATTGTTGGGATTGGGGGGTGTTGGAATGAGGAGACACATAGAGGGGATGTGTGGGAGCACCGCTAAAGTTTAGCGAAATTTACGGGGGATAGGGGGATGTTGGGGTTTATATATATATAAAGATTCAAGTCTAAATTCAATAACGAAAACATTAAAATACTCATAAATGATTCAATAGTAGATACTAAAGTCTAAAGATTGGAATAGTAAAAAGTGACGAGGCAAAGAATCGATCTAAAATCATCAATATTTAGAGTGAAGACTCAATAGTTAAAACTAAAAATGAACAATGGATAATGAACCAATGTTATTAGAACTAGACTGGTCATCAAATCGACTGACCCCAAAATTATAAATCAGAGAAAATCTAGACCAAAAAACTGATCGACCAAAAAATATAAATACTTTTGTGCATCAATATGTATTCAAACCATTATACACAAATATGTAAAGTTTCTCATATATATAGCAAGGGTGCATATAACCAAAATAAGACCAAGTGCGATACATCTATGAACCAAAAGTACATCAACAAAGAGGATCTACAATGGCTCTATTATCCAAACGAAATCATGCTACAATAAATATCGACATGTCATCAAAATCGTTGCCTATATTGTGATCCTCATCATAATATCACCCTCTCAACATTAAAATAAGCTAGAAGAAGCTTGACATGTCAAATCGAGATTTTGTTTGAGTGACATGTACAATTTTATTAGGGTCATGACAAAGGTTTATCAATGCCACCAACATTGAGGTACATAGAAGGCTTGGTGCTCTTGATTAAGTGCTAATTTGATACTCTCATACACGATAGAATCCAATGGAAACGTTGTAATTCCCTGAATCCTGAAATCTTGAAAAATGTCAAGTCTGCAGATTTTGAGTGGCATCTAAAATTCTACTTTCTCCATATGAAATCCAATGAGGGTGGAACCACTCTAAAAAATGTTGAGTCAATTAATGGTAATGCTAAATTTAAGAAAGGATGAAAATGAAAGATAAAGGAGAATGCCACTTTTACTTATCAAGGTTTTTTACTTTTAGTTTTTTTTTTTTGGTATCCCAGAGGAACCCAACAACCTGCCTGACACACAACTACTACTAAACCTCTATGGATCTATGACCTATCCTCCTCTCTGTAAACAGGGTTGCAATTGGGGGGATTTAAATCTTGGATCTCTTAGTTTTCACAGATTTCACATTACTTTGATCACCAATTGAGATGCCCCTCTAGGACAAGTGTTTTTTAGTTTTATTTGTGTTTATATGAAAATGAAATCTAATGAGTTGCGAGGTTGACGTATTTGACTAGTTAGAAATATATTTTGAACAAAATTTTGGCTATTTTTAAAGAAATGATTTTTTTTGTCCCACAACCTTTCCTATTTAATCCCTTCTGATGTTTTTTGTTGTTGTTGCTTGATCTCTAGTTACTTGTTTAAACATGTGATAAATATTTTGTGGCCTTAAGCATTGGGTTCTTGTCTTGAAGGTGCAACAGATGCCTTTATCACCCACTCTACTTAGCATACAAGAAACAATATGGACAACCTAGAGTTTGTTGACCTGCTCAAGATAAAGCAAAAGATAAGTTAATTATTGGAAGAAAGGCACACGTAAATCTTAAACGCAAAGTGATGATTAACCTTGAAGGCATCAATTGTGTTTTTCCTCTTTATTCTTCTTTGAACTTTTTGCTTTGTCGAGGATTGAGAAGAAATAGGATTTAGTGGAGAAAGTATTGTGTTTGAAACTTTGAGTGCACGGGGTAGGAACTAGATCCTAAGCGAAAGAAGACAACTCAAATGCTCAAAAAGTAAATCCAACTCCTGATCAACTACATAGAAAGAAAAAGAATGGATGAAAGTCAAGGAAGTAACACAACAAGGTAAATGGGTGAACTTCTGGAGTAGATGATCTAAGGTAAGATGAGTTCAAGAATGTTGCTAGGAAATCGGGAGATGTGGTATCGTGGCCGAGTAAAAGCTTATGTAGTAAGGCAAAGGAATCAAGGTGAAGGGAGTAAGGCAACATGGTAAATGGGTAAACTTGTAGAACATACGAGCTTAAGGTAGATGAGTTCAGGATTGCTACTAGGAAATGGGGAGATTCGGTCTTGTGACCGAAGAAAAGTTTAGGTAGTGTGTGGAACCATGAAGGCTATGCATGGAGAATAGATCCTAGTTTAAAGCCTATAATAGAGGGATAGGGCTTGATTGTCCTACTAGAAAACACATGAAGAAGTTGGCTGTAGGATGTTGGACTTGCACACGTACAAGAAGGAAGGGGGTTGGTGTAGAATAAAGCCATTAAGGAATCTCAAAGGGCACAATGCAATTGCCTACTTTAAAAAACAATATCTCAACGGTTATGTTTATTTCTCTAAATTTAAAGCTTACAATTATTGTAGATGGTTGAACCTCAAGAATGGCAACCATAGTATGTTTGTGGCAGTGTGCTACTTCGCTCTAGTTGGATCTCTCCAAGTGAGAAGGATTTATTAATGAGGGGCCCTATTGACACCTTTTGAAAGACATAGAGGGGCTTAAAGATAGAGGATACATCTTATTAGTTGGATATTTAAACTACTATACAAATAATTTACAACTAGAGTACTATACTGCTAAGAAAATGATACCTTGTTAATAGAAGATGATAGATGGGGAAAAGGAGTTAACACATTTTAGAGAGGCACTATTTTCCTCGTGGAACACTCATAGAGTCATAACCTAATAATTTGCAATGGTTTAAAGTAGGCAATTCCTTTGCGCGCTTTGTAATTTCTTGATGGCTTTGTTCCACACCAACCCTATGTTGTATCTAGGCATGTCTAAGATCCTATAGCCATCTTGTTCATGTTGGAGATTTAAACTACTATACAAAAAATTTATAGTTGGATCATTGTATTACTAAGAGAATGAAGACTTTGTTAATAGAAGATGATGGATAAGGAAAAGGAATTAACACATTTTAGAGAGGAACTATTGTCCTTCTGGAACACTGATAACCTAATAACTTGTAATGGTTTGATGTGGAAAAATTAAGGACATACTTGCATCACTCATAATGGCAAGAGTGCTGGACTATATATGTATTTGTCAAGTGACATTGAAAATATCCTGCATCTTTCAATTAGCAAATGTGACAACATTATGTCCTTGTTTATGTCTCTACATTGCTCTCTATTTAAGCCTATGCCATGGTTTTCCTCTTCATCTGGTCCTAATGATGAACCACATTTGTTGGTTTGAAACACATCGGCCAAAAAATTCTCTTATGTGATTTCTACCGGAAGACTTTGCTTAATTGAAAATTCATTATGGATCACAAAAGCATGAATACAGAAATTATGTCCTTGTACTATGAACCTTTATTTATGGAAATTAGTTGATAAGAAAGTTAGACCATTGAAGCATAACAACTCTATAAGTCAATGATTAAACATCGTAAACTACATAAAAAAGCAATGGCTCAAAAATAGTTGTTTTTTAACAACCCTAAGATATTCATAGGGGAAATTAGTATTTTTGGCTTGGAATTTGGTAGGGATCATTTTGGATTGATGGAATTGAAGATATTAAATACTGATATTGTTGCAATAGTGGCATTTCAGAGTGTTGAATCTATTTTGCATTAAAATATCAATTTCATGAATTTTAAACATTCCATGGATGACAAACTAGAAAAATTGAAATTGTAGAATGGTTAGCCTTCTTCCATTAAATATCAATGGCCATGATAGGAAAAATTCCAAAGAGAAATGAAAATAATTACCTCTTGCCTTGAGTTTTTGAATGCTAGTATGACAATATAGCAAAGGTGCGAGACACTCATTGAAATGACCAGGCTTAGTGTAAACAATTGTAGAAACTAGATCAAGGCTCAAGCCTCAGACAATTCCCAGTCGATCCCTATTTTGATGAGGGATCCAATCTACAAACTAGACAAAACCAATGTAAACCTAAAGGCTTGCAAACATGTTTGAAGGTTTGAAAAGGGAAAATATATGAAAGAAAGATGAGAAACTTTGTCAACATTAGAGAAAAGGAATCCCAAAGTGCTATCAAGGCATCTACAAACCAAAAATCTGTTGCGTGAAAACTATATTTTGAAGTTGCAATGGACAACCAAATCTCAACCAAATCCTCTCAAAGAGTTTCTGAAAATGTTAGACAAGTCTCACCCTTACAATTTTTTTGTGTTATTAGGTTTGCTATCTTTGTGTGTAACATCCATGTATCCATAGATTCAATCCAAATTATCTTGAGCCCATGAACTGGATCCCATTGAAAATGAAAATAATCATGAAAATTTGAAATGGATCCTAAAACTTCCAATGCTTTTTTAACCCATTGTTCCCCTAAAAATAGGTTTTGTAATGATAAAATTTCAAAACCCTAAATTCCTAAAGCCTAAAACCCTAAACACCATTTCTAGTCCAAGCATGTTCTATCCTTATGTCAAGGCCAGCCTGTTTGGTCAATCAAGGTCTGCTCTATCATTATGGTCAAGGTCTTTTTTTCATGTTTGATCTATCCTTATGTGTTAAGTTGTTGCTCACTTGATCAAAATTGTTATTTACTAATATAGTCTTTCCATAGCCTTCAAGAAACCACTTAGTTCGCTGTTGATATAGACATTTGGATTTGTGTTAATTTTAGGTATGTTCTATGCTTAGAGCAGTTTATTTCAATTTTCACAGTTAGCTCCATATCTTTTCCAGATCAGCAATCACATCAGCATTAAAGTAAACTGTAGATAGAACATAAACATAAATCGCAGAAGACAAGCCAAGACAAGAGAACACAAAATGTGGCGCTAGCTAGGGACAAACCCCAATGTGGGGAAACCCTTGATCAATTCTTCTTTTATGTTCTTCAATAGTTCATGACAGATAGAGAGAGAGATAGTACATGTATTTCTAAGAAGATGATACATGAGATCAGTTGAAGACATGCTACTTCAACTGATTCTCCAAGGTGACTCTTTCACCTATCATTGTGCTGCATCCCATTATCATGCTGCACTTTACCGTGCTGCACCATGCTGCACCCATCATCACAATGTCGGACCTCGTGACCATGCTGTATACATCATACTGCTGCACCTTATGCTGCACTGCTGTCTCATGTGTCATAACCGTGTTGTCATACATCATGCCTCATGTGCTTGCAGCACCATGCTTGCCATGCTGTCCATGCTTCACCATGCTTGCCATGCTGTCCATGCTTCACCATGCTTGCTGCTGTCCCATGTACCTTTGTTGCCATGTCACAACTGTCCCATGTATCTATACATCACTATGTACCTTGCTGTCCCATGCATCTATACAACACTATGTACCTTGCTGTCCTATTTACTTTGCTGCATTAGTTAGCAGCTGTCCCACTTGTGCCACTGTTGCACAATTGTCATAGCTGTCCTATGTCATTGGGCTGTTCCATCAAAGTTGCAACTTAGCAACTTAGTAGTTTTCAAAGAGGGGTAAAATATCAACGAATACAATAGAACAATGATAATAAACTCAATGTTTGCTAATTAGAAAGGAAACTCAACAAATGGGTAGAAGACACGAGGGCTTGGGGCAAGTTGAGCTCAAGCATAAGCAATATGTTATTGATCATTGCCTCACTAAAAGGCACATGGTTAAGAAGAGATGAGACTTCAAAGGATGAGGATCTATGTCATTGTTTGGTGGGGAAATTGTTGGAAGGCTTGTAGAATTGGGGTAATAGATGATTGGGTGGTTACAATGGATAAACTCTATGTGTAGGTCAACAAAAGGATTGGAACCTAGAAAAGTCTATTGGATAGCTTTGACCTCAATAATGGATTGTAAGAAGGTTGCCTTCCTTCATTGACTCTGTTTGAGTTTCTTTCACAGATGATGTCACCTTAGTGACAGGAACTTTACTTAGCCTCCATGAGCACTTGACAACACATGAGACATTTGACATAGAGATAGCGATGGATGTGACAATATTATGTTTTTATAAATGTCTGACAAATGACCACCAGAGTAGGTCAATGGGACTGCAAGTATAATGTTGTGAATATGAAGTTGGAGCATGGAGAACACTACTAAAACAAAGGTGTGGAAAGTAAAGTCTAATCTCAACTAATACTTGAAAACCAAAATCTGAAAGTGGAAAGCAGATTTGGGAGAGGAATGTCGAGTGGGAGAAAATCCAAAAATTAGATTATAAATAATGTGACAGTATCAGGCTCTAGTAGAGCCAGTTCCCACAACATTTGAGTTCGAGTGGAGGAAACTTAGATAGAAGGTTGTCTAGAGGATGTGTTGTAGGAGGATTGCATTGTGCATTGTGCTATTGCTTGGAAGAGGTCACCCACCATTGGGGCTTGGGTGATGTCGTCCCATTGCTAGTACAAAGCCTAGATTGGCAATGCCAGGGTCTTGAAGATGTAGGGATAGTCCCTTGAGCCCTCATATATTTGTAGTTAGAAGTAAGGTCACTATTACTCTGTGCTTTGGTGCCCCTATCTAATGGGAGCACTGCAGAAAAGGGATTGATTATATTTGGGTGGAGACTAGTCTAGAAGTTGGTTGGAGGGTTTGGGAATGGGAGCTCAATGGTCTCTTGCATTTACAAGTCTAAACATCTTTGGTTGGGGTGCTTTAAGAAATTGGAGAGGGTATATGACTCCTTAAAAAGAGAATGGAACAATCTACAAATTTTGTAGTAGATGGGAAAAGAAAGATGAAGTGCTCCTTTGTCTCAACCTCTTGAAGATGGCACATTTGGCAAATCTTGTTTGATTGATTGATTGTCTTTTGAGAAGTGCTAAGGACTTGTAGGCCCTGGGGTTGAAGAGCATGCCTCAAATTGAAATGAGGCTTTCAGAATTACATCTCCAAGTATAGGTGTTGGTGATTTTGATTGCCTCCCCTTTGAAAAAAGCTTCTGGCAAACTGGCGCCCACCCTCTTGATGGGAATTGATGATGAATTGTAGACAAGAAAACATATGCATATTCCTAGACATGGACAGAGTACCTAGGGGGTTTAGAGTAATGAAAATAACTTGGGCTGTCTCCTTAGATGTTGTTGCTTGAACAGTAACTTCTTTCTCCACGTTTGCTACTGTCCTTGCTTCGAGTTTTGCTTTCCCTACCTCTATGTCTTCTCCAGCTTCTTGAGTCTTCCCATTGCCAGGATTAGAAGCTCAGATAGGATTGGCGAGATTTTCATACTTGTTGTCCAACTTGTGTAGTCTATTTATAATCTCGTTATTTTGGGTCTCCTTTTGGTCCACAAGCCATAAATCCTTTGATATGCCAATAGAGGTCATAGTTGTAAAGTACTTGGTCTCTAGCTCCCTGAATGCCTAGTGTCAGAGAGCCAAGTTTTGATTTTCTCATCAGTTCCAACACTCAAGGTGTAGACCCCTTTCATCTTGGCTTTGTTTTTGGTGCTCTCCCACCTCCTTTTAATTCTCTTTGAAAATCAATTTTGGTAACCTGTGGCTAAAGCTGTTACTGATGGCTCTTTTTCCCTGGCTTGAGAAGGCCCTACCCTTGTTTGCAGTAGTTCCTTGCATTGATGAGGCTGCCATTCACATTGAACTTCTTTTCCTGATTTGAGTGTCCTAGTTGTTTAACCTAGTTGTTTACACAAACCTGCCTGCCATCCACATATACAACAAGAGTGCCTAGATTGAACAGTCTTAGTTCTCCAAGTTCCCCAATCAAACAACCTTAGATCTTGAACATGCCAGATGTAAATGCTATGCTTCCCTCTACAATTTGGATACATAATAAATCACACATTCAACTCTTGTCTCTCCATAATTGTCAGATAATTGTTTGGGTCCAGCTATCTTGCAGCCATAATGGTTTAGGTGTCCTATCATGGATGGGCTTGGTTTGGGAGGATTAAGCTATGATTTCTAAAATCTTCCTACCCTTGCCTTGTACCCTCCCCTTTTTGGTTTGTGCCATTTTTTGTTGAATTGGCACCTATCCTTAGCACCCTATGCAGGGAATTTTTAGGTTTCCATGTTATAAATGATTCCATTCAATTTTATAATATTAAATTAAATTTTAAAGATGTTAGTGTTTTTGTACTATATGAATCAAATTTGAGGGTGAATTCAGCTGAATTGAATACTTGACCTAATTTCCTTATGAAGAGGCTCGCTTCAACCAAATTCTGCTACTATGGAATATTCCAATGTTCCACGGGGTCGTGTCCCCCCACTTGGGGGTCGAGTTTCCTAGCTCCCTTGTGCTCCCAGGACTTGGGGACTTGGGGACTATTGGGGGTCGTTTCCACACACTCCCAAAAAGGAGGGTACGCGTGGAAACTTGTAAGGGGGTGTTTTCCTCAATTTTCGGGATCGAATCCTCCAAATAGGGTTGTTTCCTAGGCAAAAGGGGTTGTGTGGGGTTGTGAGGGGTCATTTCCCTAGAAAAAGATCACAATTTTTTTAATGAAACAAAAAATCCCAATTTTTATGAACCAGGAAGGGTTTAAACTTTATTTTCAATGTTAATTTCATATTGTTTCATCTTTTCATGATATCGCTCTGATTTTCAATGTTAATTTCATATTGTTTCATCTTTTCATGATATCGCTCTGCTCAGTCATCCTCTCGCCCTTTCACATTTGCTTTTCTGTTTCAGACTTGAGTCTTGACTCTATAAAAAATTGACTCTTGATGTATTTTATTTCAATATTTATGATTCAGTATTCATGGTTGGAACTTCAATATGGTTTAAACTTTAAAACTTTAAACATTTATTTTCATTGTATATCGTTAATAGTTACACTATACAGTTACAAAGATTATTTGATATCATGCTTTTTGTTTTAAATTTGTTTCAGACTTCAGTGATATGATTCGTCGATTTATCATTTATCCTTCATGAAGTAAGTGTTATATATTATATAATGATAAAGATAGTTACATTATAAATATTAAAATTTCAATGATATATGATATATTTTTATATTTATAAGTTTTTAAGACCCTGACATCCCCCCATGTTTTCTAAAAATTGGCGGGGAGCTTTTGCATATGCTGCTCCTGCGTATCCCTGCTCCTTTGCCCCCACGTCCTGGAAACTTGGTGGAACATTGGAATATTCAGCATTTCATCCAGACAGATGGGATCAAAGTACAGGAGTACCTTAAACTCAATATACCATGGAAGGAAAGCATGTTTTGGCCAAACTTAAGACAAGTTTTCCGAGGATAATATGTCAGACCGGAATATTGAAGGAGCCCAAGAAAGAGTGGAGGAGTGGGACTTACCAGGAAGGTGGTCATAGTAGGTAGAGATGGAGCAATGCTTCCTTCTCAACTGATGGCCACATCAGAAAGGCAGTGTGTTGGAAGTTGTAAAAAGGGCATTGCAAATGATGCACTTCAGAGCAATTTGTTTTGGGCAAACCCACATGTCCAAGTTGATCACTCATATGTGGGTCATCGAGCTAAGTAGTTTGCTGGGTCTTGCTCAAAGACCTCCTATAGGAGTATCCTAGTTGGTAACATCATTCTCTTTAAAATGTCATTCCTATTCTTCATAGTTTTTGGTTGCTTTAAATCTGGAAAGTCTACCCCCAAGCTGTGACTTCTCCACCTGATAGATCCTTTAAGAACAAATATATTATATTCTATTTCTATACAATTAATTTTTAATGTACAGACAATTATATAATGTCGACGTGTGCACTTTTATTTGTCTAATTATAATTAGATTGTTTGTCATACTATTCTGATACTTTTTTTGGACTTTGGTGTTTAGCGTAGTTCTTTGTTCTTTATGCTGTTTGGTGTCTACCATATTTATTCAATATTTCAGGTCCATTGTACTAACTATATTGTAAAGGCATCATGATTTCAATTGTTCGCATTTATTTAATTTTCTCAATATCTTGTGGATTTCTTAAGTGAAAGATTAAGGGTCACTCTCCTTAAAAAATGAACTTCTCTTTCTAGCAGCTTGGCATCATCTGGCAGCATTTTCTTTTGGATGTCATTGTGCACACTATCAAACATTTTTGTCGTGGTTGAAAGAACACCCTAAAATTGCTGAGCAATGTCAGATTACCAATAGTTACTTCATTACTTCAAGTTCTAAAGATACTATGTTTAAGTGGTCTCTGAAATATTTTAACTTTATATTATGTCTATGAATGGGACAATATCTTATTCTGGTGCTTACCTGATACCTACGGGGCTAAAATGAGTGTGTATGAACTTAAGTGCATTGCCATATAAGGTCTATATTAAATGCTGGCTAATAATACGGGGAAGGAATTGATGGGTATGTATACTGTCATACTGACTCTCTCCAGTGCTTTTGCAAGGTCTTGCCTTATTTGAATAATATTGCATTCTAGGAAAGTTTGAAAATGCACTCTTCTCATGGAGGAATATGTGGTTCTCTAAATAATGCTGAGCTAGTTCTTCTCAAGCTACAATCTTTGTTGTGATGCAAGGAAACGATAAGCAACATTCTTTGCTAGTACTGTTTTTTGCTTTAAAAATGTTTAGTTTAATGTGGCTATTTCTTAAAAGCTTATGTTACAGATGAACAATCACCAAAATTGAACCCGTCAAAATTAAGATAGTTCCAAGTTGACACACAAAACTTTCCTTTCTTGATTTTTTTAGCTCCTCTAGTTGTTATATCAACCATCAGAATTTGCCATGGTTTTTAAACCATGCACACCAAATTTGGAACAGGGCACAAATCAAAAAGGTTCTTATTAGCTTTCGGAGTTTAAGTTATGCAGTCCCTGACAATAACCTTGTTTTCAGGTTATAAACATGATTGTTAAGGAAAGTGTATCTAATATCAAATGTCATACTTCCCAGCCCATATTTATTGATGATTATTTCAGTGATCATTACCTATAAGTCTAGAAAGTCAAATTTCATAGTGACTAAATATAGCTAGACACATTTATCTTTTCTGCAAACTGTTTCTTACAGCACTTTTATATCTCCTGATCATCTCGATTTTGTACTTTCATGTGTTGGCCATTAGTATGTTCATGTAGAAGCCACTAGCAGTTGTAAATAATAAAGTCAAATTGTATCTTATCACTTCTGAATTTGAACTGCCTACTAGAAAAAATACACAAATTTGCATGTAAATAGCCATTGGGTGAACAGCTAAACTTATAACTTTATACTGTATTTTCCCTTTATAGGGACGGCGCAGGGGAGGTCGAGGGCGCTTTAGAGGTCGTGGCAGAGGTAGGGATGGGGGACGTGGCCAGGGGAGAGGCAATAGATCAAGAATCTTTGAAGACAATAATGGCTCCTCATTTGCACGCCGAGGTGGTGGAAGGGGAAGGGGATCAAGAGGGAAGGATGCTGAATTAAGAAATGCTGGAGATGGCTTCATGGGGATGAACAAACAGTAAGTACTGTTTTTCTGTTCCATCTCTGCGTATTTATGGTGAATTGGTATTACTATGTTAACATTAATGGTTACTTTCTACAGATTTTCAAAAGCTGCAGATGATATGCTGAAAAACAGCTCATCTAAGAAACCTTCTCAGCTTGGTGGTGGGCAACTCAATGGTGGGATTCCAAAGAAGCACCCAGGCTCAAGCTTGAGTTCTGCGTCACCTCCTTTTTATCCATCTGGTACACAACACCAAAGCATGGTAGTACCTGTTAAAAGTGAACCACAACATGCAGGTACTATTGGAAGCTTACATAATGCTGTGGTTAAGGGAGAGGATGACATGGGGACTTCAATTGCTTCTACTTCTTCAAGGAATGGAAAAAATATAGTTGCTGTTCGCGAGCAGGCTCAGCCTCATGTGGAGCCAGCTTTGCGTTCAAGTGCAGAGAAGCAGCCAATCACAATGCAGCAAATGTCTAGATCTTCCTCCATTCATTTGCCTCAGCAACAGAAGTCCAAAGTTCAAGGAAGGAATTCAGCGGCCGGAGGCCAGCTTATTAATCAGCCTACCAATTCAGGACACCAATTAAATAGAGGTTCCAATTTTACACAATCAGAGCATATGGTTCAGCAGAGACCTCTTCAAACTCATGGCCAAGGAGGCTTACGAATGTCATCCCAGCAGTCAGTTCAACAAACAAGCAGCAATAATCAATCTTCCTCTAGACCTGCTACTTCTGAAGGTGGGAATGCTGCATCACCACCTGGGTCAAACAAGGGCAAAAGTGTAGCAGTTGGAAGAGGTAGAGGCAGTCCTCAAGGAGCAGGAAGAAGCACTTACCCATATAATGGCACTCAGGCCATTGCAGGAACGAGTGGCATGTCAGTTGCTCATTCTGAGCAAAGCTTTCCACCTGCACCAGCTTTGTTACCACGTAAGCATATGGAGTTTTCATCTGGTTTATGGGAAGCACTGTTTTCAGTGCTCCTCTTCACTTATCGTTCTCTCTTTCAAAAATACTGTTCATCTATATGTTAATGCCCGAAGATTGGTATGGATGTTAACAGTTATGCAGTTTGGAGGGCAGCACCATGCTGGACTTGGGGTTCCTGCTGTTGGTATGGCACTACCTGGATATGTTGCTCAACCTCAACTTGGTTTTGGAGGATCTGAAATGACCTGGTGTGCAAAAACTACTTGCTTGAATACAACTTATTATTCTTTCTAGCTTTTATTCTTAACATACCTGATAGTTGCCTACAGAAGTAATGCATTAACAGCCAATTGCTCCTATTGAGCTATCTAAAAAGAAATATTTATAAGCTCTGGGGTTTTCACGAGGTTGAAGTAGGATGTGTAGTGAAGCTATAATTTTTAGCAATAGTACACAATAAACCAAATTATTGCAAGTACACAACAAACCATCTAAGAATTATAGCAATAATACACAATAAACCATGTAACAAACAATGGTTGGACTTATATTTTGAAGGGTTCTTGAATCATTAATGAAATTGAAAGCGTAAATCATCCAAAATCAAAGATGAACCAATGGCCTCAATAAACAGACGTCTTTTATAAGTAAAGGTGTCTATAGCCAGAGCCAGTCCACTCTGTGTCAATTAAACATCTCTACTAAAATGTTACTAATATATGCCATATTGTTTCATTGGTTCAGGGTACCTTTTTTGGCTGGAGCTGCTGGAGCTCTAGGAGCCACTTACTGTTCTCCATATATAGCAGTTGATGGGGGTTATTACGCCCAACCAACTACACAGCCTGCTGCATTTGGTGTTGCTGGGTTAGTATAGACTGTATGTAATGTGGTGTGTGTGTGTGTGTATTAACTAGGAATAAGCAATGAATCGTTTGAGACACTAATGTGATATACCATATTATAGAAGGGATTCCAGTGGAAACAAGCCCCAAAACATGTGGAAGTCAACTCCAAGATCAGGTATAAGTAAGAAATTTACTATTTAGGAAATGCAGTCCCCGTTTTTAATGTGTGTGAATGCTTTAAACAAATCATCACATAATTGTTAAACATTTCATGATTTCTTCTGCAGAACTTGTAAATGATGAATTTGGGCAGCGTCAAAATAAGCCACGCAGGTGGGAATATAAATTGGTTGTCTTCATAATCTTATTTTGTGTTAAAATGAATGATAGTAAGTAATGAAATCACAATTACGGTGATCAATGTTTCAGAAGTGTTTGGTATAATTTAATGTTTTGTCTGAATGCAGATATTCTGAGATGAACTTTGGTCAGTGAGGGTTGTGTCATCTGCTGAGTAACTGCTACTAAACAGCTACAAGTAAGTAGCATACTCATGATTTTGCTCATATTGAATTAGTCAGGGTAACATTTCTCCCTGAATACGTAATAAGTTATTATATACTTTTCAGGGATCACTTGCAATAGCTGTCTGATATTCACATTTGCTCTGATACATTTGAGGCGGTACTATGATTCAGCATAATTTCTGTAAGTAATTCATGTCATATTAAATAGAAACGTAAAATGCCTTCTATGCTATGAGAGTAATACATTATGGTAGTGTGTTTTGGTTTGAATCAGCAAAGGATTCCTGTATTCCTCGTTAAGCTTCTTGAATCTTCATGCTTTGGATCTATGAGTTATGTATTAATTGCATTAAAACTTAATATATTCCAAGCATTGGTCCTGCCCTATTTTCATGGCTTCTATTTTAAAATTTGGAAAGTTGAATTTCAAGAGTTAATGGCAGCAATCTTGCTTTCAGACTTGCATTTCGTGTCACGCAGACCAACAGTGAACAAGGGAAGTTGTGGCTAGTCTTTTTTTTTATTTGCCAATATTGCATGTATCCCTTTTGATGTTGATGATTGAATTCTATACTGTACCTATTAGACTTCACTGAAATGTATGCTTTGTATTATTGGCACATCGGTTGGTTGGCTTGCAATGGTAAATATATTTGTTCACTAAACTTTTTATCTATTTTCCATTGTTTATAATCTAGCTACATTTGGATTTTGAGCTTTCGTAAACCATGTATATTATAGTGGTTATGATACAGTTCAATGTCAACAAACATTTATATATGACAGTTTGGTTGCTGCAACAGCATATCTGTATGAACATATCCTTTTATTTTGCCCATTTGGTAAGTCTAGTTTTTGTACACATTTTATCTGTCTGTCAATGTGAGACATTGGACCAGTTACAGACGGCTGTATTAAATGGCGTTGTTAGTTTTGCTATTGTTTAGACTTTGTAGAGGCTTGTAAACTATTATCTTGTGTTGCATATGTTTTTTGTTTAGTTCCAATAACTAAGGATTGCTGTTGTTTTTCTGTACTGCAGCTATAAGCATTCAAAAGTAGTCTTCTCGACATGGACTATCTGCTATAATGGATACAAGTTGAGTTCTAATGATTATTGCAACAGGCTGATTGAATAGTTGTTTTGTATTTGGGAGATACTCGTCTATGTGGATTGCTTGTTCAGTGGTACAGAGATCACACATATATTCATATGGTCAGCTTTATTAGTTTTACGTTGTACAGTACACTGCAAATACAGACAAGGGAATTGGTACAAGTTACGCTTCAAAGCTTGTTTCTGGAAGAGTTTCACATTTTGCAGTTTCAAGAGCACATGATAAAATTGTAGGTGAGAATAAACCTTCCACTTGCGTGGGATCAATGTGTTCACCCAGCTCATCTTCTAGACATCTCCATATATCCTGCCGGCATGTCTATAGTTACGTGTTTTGTAAGCCCTCCTATATGCTATAATCAGGTGGTCGGATTACTTCGCATGATTGTGGAAGATTTTTTCTTCAAATATGATTATTGTGTACATTGGGTTGAGATAGTTTCAGTTGGTTACTAGTTATTGCGGACGGTATAGGTGTTTCACAGTTGTCAAGTTTCAAAATATCATTTAAATAAAGCTTTGGCCTGTTGAATTACAGTAGGGTTCAGTTAAAAATTTCCAATATTGTGGATTCCATTGTTCTATCTTTCACAGTTCCAAGTGGCCTTTCTATGAAATTTAAGAACCGTCGAGTTATTTCCACGAGGTTTCTAATTTTGGAATATGATTGAAACTGAACCTATATTTCATCTTTTCAATAAATGGCCCAAATTTCTTCAGCTCACCTACACTGCATTTTGGAAAACCAATTTATGAATTAAATGACAACGTAGTAAAATGTGAAGTTTTTGTTCAGCTACCTATGAATATATCTACAGTAAGTGGTGGGTATAAATCCGGTTAAATTGGTGGGTATAAATAGGTTTAAATTTGACCGTTAGTGTAGTCTGGTCTTTTCTAAACCATACTTTAAATGTTTTACAATTCTCAATGGCGTTTGTCCAAAATCCAGTTAAAAAATGTTGAAATGGTAGATTTGAGTTGCCAAATGGTTGTGAATCTGATTGATGCGTTTCAAAGTAACCAAAAGAAGTTCTCTCACCATTGTCCGATTTCAACCCAAAACACAAAAATGTATCAATCAATTAAGCTAGGAGGCATTGCTAGAGATGTTGTGTGGCCGAAGTTGTCACATGCGAAGCGAATTAACAATTGAAAAGCCAGTATTGTTTGAAGCCGCTGGCAGATGACTAAGGAGGTACAGCACATTGTGATTCGCGATAAGGGCCGCCATTCGATTAGGTGCAGAAATATCACTTGAGGAGCATAGGGATCCGAGTTTTGGTAAGGCTAGACAAGCTCAAGTTTGACAAAAACATTGCCTTTAGTCCTGACTAGAACACGAAATATGCCCGAGAGTGGAATTGACCATATAAATCCCCATGAAATTGACACAGGTAATTTCTTTCTCCGATATATAACCACACAAATCAGTGTTTATAACTTGCTACACTCTAAGATTGATACGATATTTTCTAACTCAAGATTGATAACTGAATTTGAAATTGTTTATAACTTGCTACACTCTAAGATTGATACGAGGTTTTGTAACTCTCAAGATTGATAACTGAATTTTAAATATATTTTGAAAACAAAAAATGAAGGGATTTTGAATGAAGAGATTTAAAATGGTGTGTTAGGGATAATCTTATTTTTTTGGGAGAGATTACCAAGTTCTGGTGTTATAAAATTGATTCATTGTTTATACTAATAATCAAATTAGGTAAAATTTAAAGAGCAAAAGTTTATGAAATGAAAATATAGATATTTTGTGCCACTGTGGCTCAAACAAGATTGTCTTGAGAAAGAGTAAATTTCAAATAAATATAAATATTTCTAACAATGGCTTAAACACTATTGCCTTGAGAAAGAGTAAATTTTAAAGAAACAAATATTTTTAACAATGGCTTAAACACTATTGCCTTGAGAAAGAGTAAATTTTAAAGAAATATAAATATTTTTAACAAAGATGGAAGAATATGACTTTTGAGGGACATTTGTTGAAAATGTTGACACCTAATCCTTGTGATTGGGTAAATATATGTAAATAAATAAATGAGAAATGTGAATAGTCATCGGGAGATGAACTGAACAGTGTCTCCCTCATGTATATAACAGACCTACTTGATTGAATGAATATACGAATCAGTTTTATGCCAAATGGAGTTACTGTTTGGTCTGACATGGTGTCAGAGCCAAGTTCCTCTTTTAGCTCTTATGCTCCTGTAACTCCTTTGTCTGCCATATCCCATGTGTCTTGACATGGTACAGTCTTGAGTTACTTACGCCCTTTGTTATGCCATAACGCGCTGCCTTTGCCATATCCCATCTGTCCTGACATGGTACAGTCCTAAGTTACCTACGCTCTATGTTTTGCCATAACGCGCTGCATCTGCCATATTCCATTTGTCCATATTCCAAAAAAAAAAATACCGATGCCAGGCGCTGTTGCAAACTCACTAGTGACCGCTCGACCTTATGCCTCTGCCTGCCTGCTCGATCTTGGATATATAGGTATCTGTTTTCCTCATAATGCCAGGCCTGAAGAGTCACGGGAATTGGTTTTTTGCTCTTGTTATTACATTCCTGCGCCTACTAATGTTGCCCTGTATTGAATCGCTGTATACGGGCTTCAATCTAGCCGCCATTGCTAAGGTTTTGAAACCCTGTCATGAGTTATGTTGGGCGTTGTAGTTCACCGCGACCACCACCACTCATTGATTTGAGACCCAGAAACCGTCAATGTTGCAAAACCTTAAGCTCACTTTTTGCTGTTACGCTACAAAGTAAGTTGAGCACCTAGTATTTGATTAGTTTATTGTTGTTTCGAATTTGAATAGTTTATTGCGTCCTTTAGCTTCGGTGGCCTGGCGCACCCCAGCATTGTTTATTTGTTTAATCAGTTAAAGAGAAGTTATGGTGGTGCTATGAATGTTTGGTTTTTGGGACGATTTGTCAACATTCCCTCGTTTAAATCATCGCTCGCTGTCTTCAAAGTGCCATCAGATTTCGGAATGCTGGGATATTTTGGTTCTCTGGAGTCTTCAAAGCCTTCACACAGGAAGCTAATCAGCTCGGCCTCTTCTTTGTACATATATCTGGCCGGTCCATACCTCGATGAGCGTATTGATTGGACAGAGAATATTGTAAATTTGAGATGTTGCAAATAATTTGTTATGTATTGAAAGCTCAAAATAGTGGATACAATGGATTATTCTGCCCATGTTTATACATATTTTCCATACCATGTAATATTTGAATGTAATGATGGATGCATTTATGTCTAACATTGGAGCCATTTGAAGAAAATATGTTTGGAGAAAATATGTTGCATAAAATTGTAGCGTGAGGTATTGATCTACATATTGGTATATGAAGAAGAGATTTGAAATCTTTTGAAAATTCCTTTTTGAGTACAATTTTACTGTATATTGGCAGAAGTATTCTTCTATTAGCAGAAGTTTTTTTTTTTTACAGAATGCATTCGACCATATCCATGGTGGGAATAGTTCTCACTGGCAAGGAAAACTATCCTGAATGGTCCCGAATGATAAAACACACCCTCATTTTTAATGAGTTGTGGAAAGGAGTGTGTCAGAGAAGGATGATCCAGTACAACCTACCTCAGACAAAGAGCTCGTCATTTGGGAAAACACGAACAACAAAGCTTATGCATTAATCCCAGTATCTGTAAATGAAGAGGTGAGTCGCCATATTTCGTCATATTCAACTGCCTTTGAAGCCTTACAAAAGCTGAAAGAACTCTATGACTCACATTCTGCATTTGAAGTTGTTCAACTCATGATTAAACTCTTCACTCTTGAACTGCAAAATAATGATCCTCTTGCTCTTGCATCTAAAGTAAAGTCTATAATGCATGATATCAAATCCACTAAAGTTGAATTGGATATTCCTCTTA
>APFE031189682.1:78318-95316 GCA_000404065.3 Pinus taeda
TATAAACTTTAAATGAACAAATCTCATATAGTAATTTAATATCTAATTTATCCATAATTTTAGAATTAGATTATCAATATCATTATTATTCTTTTTCAAAAACATTAAAAATAAATAAATAATAAGCTTAATTTTAATTTAGATATTAAAAATTAATTAAATATATTTATGTTTTGTTATAATATTATGGACCATGCTAGGTATCAATACTATATGTCCAAAAAACCATTAAAATCTTGCACTTGTTCATATAATTTTTTTTAATTAATTAATTTAATTAAAAGACTAAAAAAATCAAAAAAGAACAAATACACAAATATTACCAAAGAAGAAAAATTAACACTACTAGCGGAACCAATTTAAATTAAAAAACACCTTTAATCTAATTTAGTATTATTATTTAACACAAAATTAAAATATATATAATTATATATATATATAAAGCCGTTTAAATACTTTATTTTTATTTATAGACATTTAATTTATTTATGTAATGCGTAGCGTATATGATTAGTCATGTCAAATAAATTAAACCTAAAATTGACTTATTGCAATGCAACCTTGAACTTACTGCCGTGTATCTCTGTGTAATTAAAATAAATATATTATAATAGGGCAGGTAAACGCATTAGTCATTGGTGGAATATCATGTTGGCATAAAGAGTAGTATGCTCCCTCAGTCAATTAGTGATCCCTATCATTCCCATCATCACGATCGGATCTTTGACGTGAAGGATAAGGTCATAATTCAGGGAGCCCATTCCCGGAATCTGCGGGCTGGACACGCCCATTTTCTTGGAAAAGGTCGCGAACTACATCCCGGCCCTAAAGATGCATGTCCAGGGCATGCAGCCGCTCACGGGCTGCTAGACAAGTTAGAGTACTTGTGCTGCTTGCCAGGTCTAGGTATAATGTCGCAAGGTCGAATCTCGGGCCACACAGGCATGAATACAATTAATTTTGCACGAAGAACCTGATAGTATATGCTATAATGGGTATATGTTGCAGAAACACCAGAAAATATTTCACTGTGTCGATGGTGTAGCGCTTCTAAAGAGAGATCCTAAATGATCTAGAATAAGCAGACCAGGGAACTCGGATGAGGAAGTTAGGTTTTATTTCGTTCGCCAAGCGAGAAGGCCTCTGTATGTCATACATGTCTTCTAATAGTAATTCCATGATAGAAACCTATATATCTTGTTTTTTTAAAGGGGTGCGAAACCCTAAAAGAAGCCGGCCTCTAAAGCGATACATATATAATATAGTGGCGTCATCAAAGATATACAATATAATTTAGTCATGAGACTGGAACCCGGGTAGGAAGGAGACTGGAACCCTGATAGGGACGTTATGATTAAACCCTTCCCATCAAGGATATACCATATAATTTAATCATACGACTGAAAGCCGGGCAGGGATGTTATGATTAAACCTTTCCAACCACCCTGGATATCTTCCATTAACAGAGAAACTATGTATCTTCAGTATAGAGAAACTGTCTATATATTTGCATTCCTTATGACAGTGAAACTGTCCATATAATTTGAGGACCTGGCATTCACGCACTACTGGCTCAGGTTTCAAGCCTTTTTTTCACTTTTCCAGATTAATAATTTCACATGCTCGAACCAATAGCCAGCCCTCAGCAATTGGGAAATAAGTTGATAGCATCGGGGCGTAAACAAATGAGTTACCTATTCATTTTATGGTTTGTTTTTGTTTCATGAATTTATTTTATATATGTGGAAAATGGTACATTATTGAACTTGTAGTTTTATATGTCAATAATGAAATAATTTTCCTCTATTTCCATGTTTGCATCAATACGTAGTTGGATAAATTATTTTGAAATGCTCAGATTGCAATACATATGTGGTTGATTATCTTACAAGAACGTAGATCCTTGAAATTTATAAACTCTTACTTAAATGGATATCTATCATAAAAATAATATTGCTAACAGAAATAGGAAGAATAATCGTCATTTTAATTACAGCAATGCCAAGACCATTGACTTGTTCCAAACATGCTTCTAATTTGTAAATGCCAAGAAAAATAGAAAAACAGTTACAACATTACTTTTAAAGTTAATTTGTTTTAACAAATAATAATTTTCACTACTTAATAATAACATTTGTGATTAACATTTTCATAAGCAACCAAAAAATTACCTCCAAACAACATTCATTAATGATGCCTAATCTTCTGGGGAAAAACCACTTCACATTTAGAAAGCTTTGATGATATCAAATAAATAACTCATTTTTCGAAAATATTTCTAAAACACTTTGAGTAGCTTAAACAGATGATTATTTCCTTCACAAAATAATCTTTTCTCTAGCACAATTTTGATAGTATCTTATCAATTGTTTTGGAAATTTAATTTACAACTATCATGTTTTAGAATTTTAGTTGCACCAAGGTTCTTGAAGTTGTTGAATTCATTTTCACTTAAAAAACGTTTGATTCAATTTTTAGGAGCAAACGGGCTATGTGGAAGGAAGACAAATCCTTAATAACATCATACAACCACATGAGGTGGTACACTCTCTCAAAAGCAACAAACAAGTTGGTATACTCATTCAATTTGACCTAGCAAAAGCTTATGACAAGGTAAGTCGGTCTTATATAAAGGCAGTTCTAAGAGCCTATGGCTTTGACCAAAACAGGATAAGATGGGTTATGGCACTAGTTACCATGACTAGTTTCTCCATCCTTCTTAATGTCACTCCTTCAAGGCTCTTCACACCTTCCAGATGTCTTAGATAAGGTGATTCGCTCTCACCCTTCCTCTTTGTTCTCATGAGGAAAGGGCTAGTCAGAGTGATTAAAATGGGAAATGTTGAAGGAAGAATCCAAGGTATCAAACTCACCTTGGATGGACCGGAAAACACTCATCAACAATTTGTGGATGATACAATGCTACAGGGCATACCCACAGACAGGGAAGGGAGAACGATCAAACATGTTTTGAATGAATTTGCTATGGCAGTTGGCATATTGGTAAGCCTCAACAAATCAAAAGATTTTTCTTTAATACTCACATTGCTATTCAATGAAACATCACTAGAATTCTTGGGTTTCAAAGGGACCAGCTACCTCCCAAGTATCGAGGCATACCTCTCATAGATAAACCTCTCAGCAAGTGTGGGAGTGAATAATACATAAACTTCAGAACAAGATCAGAAAATGGACATGGAGGTCTTTAAATTTGGTGGGCCACCTTGTCCTCACACAGGCTATCTTGTAGGCCATTCCATGTTCATGTCCTCAACTCTTCCTGCTCCTAAAGGAATTAAGCAACAAATCACGTACAAAGGGACCTTCTATGGGGTATAGGAGAAGAGAAAAAGAAATGGAATTCAGTAGCTTGGGACAAGATCTGCAAACCCAAGAGCCATTGTGGCTTGGGGCTTCATGATACTGAAACCATCAACAGAGTTTCCGGAGCTAAACTCTGGTGGAGGTGGATCGAGGAAGCGAAAACTCCCTGGGCTAAGCTTTGGAAACAAAAATATGCCAAGAATTGGTAGGATAAGGATCACTTAGAATGTTAGGGCATATTAAGGGCTCCCACATTTGGAGCCTTGCCCGGGAAAATAAAAGTATTGTTCAGCAATATAGTTATTGGGAGATTCGAGCTGGAAACCTAGCACGATTTTGGGAGGACAACTCGCAACAGGAACCCAACTTGTATAAGGATGAATTAGTAGCTCTCAAGAATGACAAAGAAAACAAAGGTCCACTTATGGTAAATGACTTCTGGGACTATGTAAGGAACAATTGAAAATGGAGAATTTGAAAGGATCTAGGCTATAATGAAGAGAGCCTTCTGAAGGCGCGGGCAAACTCTCTTACCCAGGATCTATAGCATAGGAGGATTCTGGTACCCTCCTTTCCTGACCAACTAAGATGGGGAAAGGACACCGAAGGAAACTTTAACCTCAAAGAAGCTAAACAGGTAGTAACAAGATTTAACTACCTAAACCCTGATCAAGTTTGGAAGAATCTTTGGTAGAGCCCCCACTCGATGAAAAGAAAGTTATTTATTTGGCTAGTTCATGAAAGGAAAATTTTATCTTGGGAGAATCTCCTAAAAAAAGGCTTCACAAGACCATCCAAATGTTACCTGTGTGGCTCACAAGAGGAGACAATGGATCACCTTCTCAACCTCTGCCCTTTCACCTCCATCATGTGGGAATGGGTGACCTCAATGTTTAGGCACACTGATAGGGATAGACTCAGCATCTCCAACGCTTTGAAGAATTGGAGGAAAAAATTCTGAGGGAATGAAATCATTAATGAAGCTTAGACTCTGGTTCCAAGCCTTGTCATCTCGGTTGTTTGGAAAGAACGCAATAGTCGGATCTTCAAGAATAAAGAAAGCAAGCCCCAACACATAATTGACCAAATTTTACGTTAGCTCAAAGACACAATCAGAAGCTTGTTGGGGAAACTTCCTAATGACCCTTCTCTACCCCAGGATGCATGTATTCTACTACATTTGGGTCTCCAGTCTATAGGCCTACAAGACATAATAAATGGTGTGAGCCAAAAAAATGCAGATATAAATATTTGGAAGCCTCCTCTACATGTTTTCTTAAAGGTCAATATAGATGGAGCATCTAAGGGCAACCCAGGGTTAGCTGGTTTTGGGGGTGTTATAAGAGATGAATAGGGTCAAATAAAGGAGATCTTTCATGGCCACTTGGGGAAGGCCACTAATAACATGGCAAAACTCATGGCCTTAGAGTAAATCTTGGAAATCTTGGTGGATTCAAATTCACACAATGTCATGATTGAAGCAGATTCATAATTGATTATTAGAGTGGCCAAGAAAGTGTACAATCGTACATCACCAGATAAAGTGTCGAAACGCTGGAGGTTATCGCAAGTCTTTCACCGCATCAACACCCACCTACAAACCTTAAAAAGTGTAAGCTTTGTCCATGTGAAAAGAAAAACTAACATGTTAGCTGATTATTTGGTGAATGAAGGAGTGATTAATAAGGAAAGGGACACTCGGAACGTTTGGGAGTTGTTACTCCTAGGCAAACTGTTAGAGGATTATCTCTGTCAAGTTGTTAAAGACAGAGACCGATGGATTGACAGGATGGATGGAAGAGGCTCAGGAGACAAGCAGGAGGATAGGAAAGCCTAAACTGTTTGCTTGTTGTTTGGCAACAATCCACATATTGTATTCACGTTAGTATTCGATTGGATTTCATTGGATGGCTGAGATTAGCGGAGGAAGACCAAGGATGCAGTGGCATGAGGACCGATTCTGGAAAGTGTGTGTTTCAGTGTTGAATTGTACACCTATGTGTGACTGTATAGATAGCCTCTATGCATATTTTATATAAAGCGTTTGAATGTTTTAGTGTTGCAGGTTTGATCGACCATCAATCACTGCAAGGACAGATGGCAATGCATTGATTAATGAAATATTGTTATAAATGAGGGTCTTTGTGTTAAATGAAGTATGACAAAGAAATGGGGGTTTAAGCTTAAATCCAGCGATAAGCAGAAGATCAACGACATAGGCAGAAAAGAACGAGAACTGTTTGATGGGATAGATCATCGGTCTTCGCATGGTGGAAGGGCATGAAAGTTAATTTGCGAGGGAAGTGGTTTCTCAAACCATAAGTGGTATTTCAGTCAAGGACTAAGTGGTAGCTAGTATTTCAAGGAAGGCCTCTAATTCCACTCTTCAAGTGATACGTAGCAGCGAGGAGGAGAGAGGAAACCATTTTTCCGGTAGTTAATCCTCATGCTACTTGTCCACCCGAAATAATCGTGGACTGTTGGATCCACAAAGTGTAGATCAATGGTGGAGGATCCATCGGCGATTGGAGGAAGGAGGAGGAGATGGAATTGCGATACGTCGATATGTGATTAAGCGATTCGTCATTTGTCATTGGATTGTTGAAAGAGATGGACAATAGAGATCAGGCCCCATCAGAGGTTGGTGATCGGAGAGCGCAGTGGGAAGGTGATGGACCGGAAGTGCGAACCCGCTGATATTTATGGTTGCAGGTGTAATAAATTTGAAGTCTGACCTTAAGGGTTGCAGGTCAGGTTTTTGTGTATTTCCTGTGTAATCCACATTTTCCGATAGAGTGAATGGTTCTGATTTTTAAAGGTTTAAAGCCAATAATGCTTCTGATAGGTTTTGTGGGCCATTACCCACAGGCCTCGGGATTGTTTTTTGGTAAATGAAAGGGATTTTGATTTACCTTGTTATGTAAGGTGCTAGTTCGGTTGATAAAAGGCTCCATTCTTACTTGACCAAAAAAAAAATTTGATTAATTGGAAATTTTTTATAAATAAAGTTTAAAAGTAATTACATTTAAAAAATAAAATAATTATAATATATTCTTTTAAATGGAAATATTTAGTTTAAATGAAAGTGATTTATTTAATTGACATGATAATTTTTCCATGATTTGAATGTTAACATTGTTAATAGTTTTGTTATTTTTCTTTGCTTTTCTTTAATAATGAGTGAGTAAACATTTTCCCCATTTTTAATTTGAAACAATAAGTAAACACACTTTTGATTTGAAGCAGTACCTATTAAGTATATGCTATGCATTTATAGTTTGGAATTTTTTCACATTATTGAATTATTTATTTTAGATATATTTATTTTATATATGAAATGAGTAAGTTATAAATCTCAATTTCATATTAACAAAGTATAAATATAAAGAAGAGAAATTATATATATATATATATGAGAATGTATTTTTTGGTGAAAGATGGTATGAATCAGTTTTCAAGAGAATTAAAATATACGATACCTTTATATTAACTTTAAATGAACAATCTCATATAGCAATCTAATATCTAATTTATCTATAATTCTTGGAAAATTAATTATCATTATCATTATCATATTATTCTTTTCAAAATATTAAAAATAAATAAATAATAACAAAGTTTAATTTTTAATTCTAGATATTAAAAAATTAATTAAGATATTTATTGCAAGTTTTTAAATATCTTTGTTATTAATATCATGAGCCATTACTATGGTTTATCATACTATATTACAAAATACGATAACTATGTTACTCCTTCATATAATATTTTTTTAATTTAATAATTTCAATTAAAATATATAAAAATATAAAAAAGTTCAAACCATTAAATTTCAATAAAAAGAAAGTAGCCAAACCTAGCCAGCTAATTAAAAAAAAACACCTAAAGTGTAATTACTTTATTATTTAACACAAATTTATAAATATATATAATTTTTCTATTATATATATATTATATTACCATTTAAATATTTTATTTTTATTTAAAACCATTTAATATTATTAGGCGTGTCAAATAAATTAAACTTAAAATTGACTTATTGGGATGCAACCTTGAACTTACTTGCGTGTATCTTCTTGTAATTAAAATAAATATATTATAATAGGGCAGGTAAAGGCACAAGTCATTGTTGGAATATCATGTTGGCATAAACAGTCGTATGCTCCCTCAATCACTTAGTGAACCCTATCATTCCCATCATCTCGATCGGATCTTTGACGTGAAGGATAAGGTCACAATTCAGGGAGCTCATTGCCGGAATCTGCGGGCTGGACACGCCCATTTTCTTGGAAAAGCTCGCGGACTACATCCCGGCACTCAAGATGCATGTCCAGGTCATGCAGGCGCTCACGGGCTAGTACACAAGTTAGAGTACTTGTGCTGCATCGCAGGTCCAGGTATAATGTCGCAAGGTCGAATCTCGAGCCACACAGGCATGAATAAAATTCATTTTGCACACAGAACCGGATAGTATATACTATAATGGGTATATGCGGCAGAAAGTATTACACTGTGTCGAGGATGTAGTACTTCTAAAGAGAGATCCTAAATGATCTGGAATAAGCACACCAGGGAAATCGGATGAGGAACTTAGGTTTTATTTCGTTCGCCAAGCGAGAAGCCCTCTCTGTATGTCGAAACCCTAGAAGAAGCCGCTTCCGATTTTATTCCGTGAGAGTTACAGATAGTGATATTATCATACATATACAACATAATTAAGTCATAGTGATATTATCATACATATACAACATAATCACGTCATAAAACTGAAACTGAATTAAAAAATTATTATTAAACTCTCCCAACTACTCAACCCTCTCAACCACTCAAGCTATCTTCCATGGACAAAGAAACTATATATCTTCAGTCTTCTATTTGACAAAGAAACTATATAGCTTCAGATATCTTCTATTTTGCATTCCAACCGGCAGTGAAACTGTCGATATAATTTGCAATTCTTTTTAGGAATATATATTCAAGCATGTATGATAAATATGAAATTTTAATTTTGGGCTTCTCTTTGGAAATTTGACCCTTTTTTAATTTTTAGAACCGGAATTAGAGAATACATAGAGGACCTAGCATTCACGCACTACTTGCTCAGGTTTCCAGCTTTTTTCTTGCTTTTCTAAATTAATCTCACATGCTCGAACCAATATCCAGCCCTCGGCAATTGGGATATAAGTGGTTAGCACCGGGGTTTAAGCCAATGATCTTCCCCGTAGTTACAGATTATGAATTAGCTAATGGATACCTACTAAGCATTATAATTAATGGTAAATTTAGATTTTTTTAAATTCAAATTTAGCATTTAGAAAGGTGTACATTTAAAATATATAAATCTAATAATTATCACCCCATTACTTTGTTCAATGTAGTTGATATCAGCTTATAAGTTTATATGAAGCATGTGTACAATCACATTTACTAATGTGATTGATATACATCAATAACCTATATTAACCACATAATAATTTTATATTTATTTTTATTAAATTCAACTTGTGGAATTATTAATAAATATATAAATAATAACAACCATTATTATTATAATCTTATATATTATCTTATTATATTATATTATATTATATATTAAAATAAATATTAAGTTACTCTTAATATTTTATTAATATTATTTAATTTAGATTTATTTGAATATAAGTGGAAATATTTAAGTAGTAATAATATTAGCAATAATTAATTTTAATACACATCATTATTTTCCGTAAACCTAATAATAATAAAATAATAATAATAATAATAATAATATATTATTATTATTATTATTATATATTATTATTAATTATTGGTAAATACTATTTACTTGTTAGAAAAAAAATATTTGATTTTTAATATTGGTTTTATAATTATATATATATATATTATATATATTATATATATATATATTATTATTTATTTTAGGTTCATATAATAATAATTTATAGTTATAGTAATTGCTTCATAATAATTTACTAATAATAATTAATAGTTAATAGTTAATTAATGAATTATTATTAACATTAATAATATTTTTTATAATATATTAATAATTAAAATAATAATAAAAATATCAGTTATTTAATAATAATATTAATAATTAATTCATTTTTACATAATAATAATTAATAATAATAATCAATTCTTTGTCACAATGTGACTCTGAACTATGGTTGACGATGCTTGACTTTCATATTGAGATAATCTTTGTTACAAAGCAACATTGGATCATGGTTGACCATGGTTGGCTATGATTCACCATGGTTCACCATAGTTGATATTATAAACCAAAGAGAATAATAAATCCAAGGGATTGATATTATAAACCCAAGGGATTAATACTAAAGCCCCTCGAGATTATGAGTCCATGGGAATGATATTAAACCCAAGGGACTAATATTATAAACCCAAGGTACATAAACCCTAAGCTAAACATTATAAGAACTGAAAAAACATGGTTGACCATAGTTGATTCAATATTGAGACAATCCTTATCGTAATGCGATATTGGAGAATGGCTTACCATGCTTAACCATGGTTGATTTCCATATCAAGACAATCATTGTCATAATGTGGCATTTGACAATGGTTGATCACGGCTAACCATGGATGGTTGTGTTTGATTTTATAAAACATGCTTGACCATGATGATCATATTAATATAATCTTTGTCATAATGTGACATTGCACCATGGTCGAGACAATGATTGATTTTCATATTGAGGCAATCTTTTTCACACTACAACGTTTGACCATGGTTGACCATGGTTGACTATGATTGATACGATAAAACCAAGGAAATAGTAAACCTTAGGGATTAATACTAAAAAACCAAGAAATTATAAACCTAAGGGAATAATATTAAACCATAGAAATATGAACCCTTAGATTAATAAACCCAAGCCATTGATATCATAAACACAAAGGAATAATAAACCCAAGGGAATAATAAACCCAATGGATTAATATTAAAACTCCAAGGGATTATGAACCCAAGGAACTAACATTATAGACAGAAGGTATATAAACCCTAAGATAAATATTGTAAACAATAAAATAAACATGTTTGACCATGGTTGATTTTCATATAGAGACAATCGTTGTCACAATGTGATGTTGGACAATGGTTGACCATGCTTAGCAATGGTTTATTTTCATATCAATGCAATATTTTTCACAGTGTAACGTTTGACCATGGTTGACCATGATTGACAATAGAAGACCATGTTTGAATTTATAAAATAGGGTTCAGAATGATTGACCATGTTGATCATGTTTGTCTTTTTAAAAGATGGTTGACCATCATTGGCTATGGTTGATCTTGATTAACCATGGTTGACTATGATTATCATATTGAGACAATATTCATCATAATGTAATGTTGGACCATGGTTTAGAACATCATTGACCATGGTTGAATAAAATTAAACCCAAAGGACTAATATTATAAATCTAATGTATATAGACTCTAGGATAAATATATAAACACTAAAATAAACATGGTTGACCATGGTTGATATCCATATTTAGATAGTCCTTGTCACAATGTGATGTTAAACCATGGTTAACCATGAATGGTTTTCAAAATGAGAGAATATTTATAACAATGTGACATTGGACCATGGTTGACAATGGTTGATTCTCATATTGAGAAAATATTGGTCACAATGTGACATTGGACCGTGGTTGATTCTCATATTGAGACAATATTGGTCAAAATGCGACATTGGACCATGGTTGACCATCATTGAACTAATAAATGAGGGTAGACAATGGTTGACCATGATTGGTATTATAAACCCAAAGGAATAACAAACCCTTAGGATTAATACTGAAAATGCAAGGGCTATAAACCTAATGGAATAATATTAAACCCAAGGAATTCCAACAATTATATCAATTAACCCCAGGCAGTGATAATATAAACCAAAGGGAATAATAAACCCAAGGGATAGAAATTATAAACCCAATGTATATAAACCCTAACATAAATATTATAAACCCTAAAATAAACATGGTTGACCATGGTTTAATTGCGTATAGAGACAACCATTGTCACAATGTAATGTTAGAACATGGTTAACAATGGTTGACCATCATTGATTTTAATATCATGACAATGTTTGTCACAACGTGACATTGGACCATGGTTGATCATCGTTGATTTCTATATTGAGAGAATCTTTGTGGCAACGTGACTTTCGACCATGGTAAATCTAGGGGACTATAAAGCTAAGGGAATAATATTAAATGCTAGGAATATGAATCCTTAGATCAATAAACCCAAGGGATTGATACTATAAATTGAAGTGATAAAAATTATAAACCTGAGGTATAGAAACCATAACAAAAATATTAGAAACCCTAAAATAAACATGGCTCACCATGCTTCAACATGGTTAATTTCCATATTGAGACAATCCTTGTCACAATGTGGTGTTAGACCATGGTTGACCATGATTGATTTCGATATCGAGACAACCTTTGTGAGAATATGATGTTGGACTATAGTTTACCATGGTTGATTTCCATATTGAGATAATCTTTGTGACAATGTGACATTCAAGCATGGTAATCCGAAGGGACTATAAAACTAAAGGAAAAATATTAAACCCTAGGAATATGAACCCTTAGATCAATAAACCCAAGGGATTGATATTATAAACCCAATGGAATAATAAACCCAAGGGATAAAAACTATAAACCCAAGGTATGTAAACCCTAACATAAATATTATAAACCTTAAAATAAACATGGTTAAGCATGGTTTACCGTGGTTGACCATGGTTGATTTCCATATTTAGACAATCCTTTTCAAAATGTGATGATGGACCATGGGTAACCATCATTAAATTTCATATCAAGACAATTTTTTCCAGAATGTGTCATTGGACCATGGTTGGCCATGGTTGATCTCCATATTGAGGAAATCTTTGTCACAATGTGACACTCGACCATGGTTGGCTATGATTGACCATGGTTGAACATGAATAATATTATAAACCCAAGGGATTAATGGTAAAACTCCAAGATATTATGAACGCAAGGGAACAATATTAAACCCAAAGGACTAAAATTATAAACCCAAGGTATATAAACCCAAGGTATTTAAATGCTAAGATAAATATTATAAGCAATAAAATAAACATGGTTGACCATTGTTGACTTTCATATTGAGACAATCCTTATCACAATGCAATGTTGGACCATGGTTGACCATGGTTGATTTTCATATCTAGACAATCTTTGTCTAAATGTGATGTTCGACCACAGTTGATCATGGTTGATTTTCATATCCAAACAATCTTTGTCACAATGTGACATTCAACCATGTTTGACCACGATTGACCATAGTTGACCTTGTTTGATTCTATAAAACATGGTTGACCATGATTGCCAATGATTATCCATAATTTTTATATTGAGACAATTTTTGTCACAATGCGACATTCCACAATGGTTGACCATGGTTGACTAGGGTTGACCATCGTTGACCATAATTGATATTATAAACACAAGGTAATAATAAACCCAAGGGACTAATATTATTAACCCATGGGGAAAAATAAAATCAAGGGAAAAATAAACCAAAGGGATTAATACTAAAACTACAAGGGATTATGAACCCAAGAGAAAAATATTAAATCCAAGGGAATAATATTAAACCCAAGGGACTAATAGTATAATCCCAAGGAATATAAGCTCTAAAGTAAAAATTGTAAACACTAAAATAAACATGGTTGATTTTCATGGTGAGACAATCCTTGTCACAATATGACATTCGACCATGGTTGACCATGATTGGCTATCATTGAAAATGGTTGACCGTGATTGATATTATAAACATAAGGGAATAATACACCTAAGTGATTGATATTATAAACTCAAACTAATAAGAAAACCAAAGGATTGAAAAAAACCCTAAGGGATTATGAGCCTAATGGAATGATATTAAACCCGCTAATATTATAAACTCCAAGTATATAAACCCTAAGATAAATATTAAAAATACTAAAATAAACATGGTTGACCATGGTTGATTTTCATATTTGAGAAAATCCTTATCACAATTCTATGTTGGGGCATGGTTCAACATGGTTGATTATGGTTGACCATTGTTGGCTACTATTAAACCCTAGGAATATGAGCCCTTAGACAAATAAACCCAAGGGATTGATATTATAAAACCAAGTGAATAATAAACCTAATGGATAAAAAATTATAAACCCTAGGTATATAAACCCTAACATAACTATTCTAAACCTAAAATAAACATGGTCGGCCATGGTTGATTTCCATATTGAGAGAATCATTGTCACAATGTGGCATTAGAGCATGGTTTACCATCATTTATTTTCATATCAAGACAATCTTTGACAGAATCTGATGTTGGACTATAGTTGACCATGGTTGATTTCCATATTGAGACAATATTTGTCACAATGTGACATTCAACCATGATTGACCGTGACTGCCTATGATTGACCATAGTTGACCATGATTAATATTATAAACTGAAGGGATTAATATTATAATCCCGATGTAATAATAAAACTAAGGGAATAATACTAAAATCACAAGGCATTATGAACCCAAAGGAATAATATTAAACCCAAGAGACTAATATTATAAATCTAAGGTATATAAAACCTAAGATAAATATTATAAACAATAAAATAAACATGGTTGACCATGGTTGATTTTCATATGGAGGGAATCCTTATCACAATGTGATGTTGGACCATGGTTGATTTTCATATCAAGACAATATTTATCACAATGCGACATTGGACCATGGTTGACCATACTTGATTTTGATATCATGACAATCTTTGTCACAATTCAACATTCAACCATGGTTGATAACATTTAACCATGGTTGATCATGTTTGATTCTATAAAACATGGTTGGCCATGATCAACTATGACTAACCATGGTTATCAAGGATTGTCCTTAATTTTAATATACACGCAATTTTTGTCAGAGTTGGACATTCGACCATGGTTGGCCATGATTAGTATTATTCACCCAAGGTAATAATAAGCCCAAGGGAATCATGAACCCAAAAAAAAATAAACCCAAGTGATTAATACTAAAACCCCAAGGGAATACTATTAAGCCCAAGGGAATAATATTAAACCCAAGAGAATATTATAAATCCAAGTTATATATACCCTAAGATAAACACTGCAACATTTGACCATGGTTGGCTATGATTGATGATGGTTGATGATGATTGATATTATAAACCTAAGGGAATAATAAACCCAAGGGGTTGATGTTATAAACCCAAGGGATTAATACTAGAATCCTAAGGGATTATGAAGCAAGGGGAATTATATTAAACCCAAGGGACTAATATTATAAACCCAAGGTATATAAACCCTAATACAAATATTAAAAACATTAAAATAAACATGGTTGACCATAATGGATTTTCATATTGAGACAATCCTTGTCACAATACGACTTTCGACCATGGTTCACCATGATTGGACATGGCTGATTATGGTTTACTATTGGTGAATAATAGTAAACAATAGCAATATGAAGCCTTAGATCAATAAACCAAGGGATTGATATTATAAATCCAACGGATACAAATTATAAACCCAAATTATATAAACCCTAACATAAATATTATAAACCATAAAATAAACCTAAGGGATTGTCAATATTATAATCCCACGAGATTAATAAACCCGAGGTATTAATATTATAAATTTTTGGGGTTATTAAAACCAAGGGATTAATATTGTAAACCATAAGAATAAAGACCCTATGATTAATATAAAACCTTGAAATTAATAATATAAACCTAAGATTATTACTATAAACCCTAAGATAAATATTAGAAACCCTAACATTATAAACCCTATTATTAATATTATAAACCCTAAGGTTAATATAATAAACTTTAAGATTAATATAATAAAGAATCAAATTGATCTTAAACCTAAGGATTAATATTATAAAACCTAGGTTTACAAACATTAATACTATTGCAATCTCATGAATCAATTGCAATATAATACAACATTTGTGACAAGGATTGTCAAATTTCTTATTGCATTTAGACAATCTTTGTCAAAATACAATGTTGGATATATTTCGGTACCATTCCAATGTCACAATATTAAACCCTTAATATATATATTAAACCCCAAGTTCAAGATATTGAACCCGAATATTATAAAACCTAAGTTTAGTATATTAAGCCCTACGATTAAAAGGCTAACATCAATATTAAACATGAAGATTAGTATTAGACCTTTCGAATAATATTATAAATATTAAGATTAATATATTAGACCCAAAGTTCAATATATTAAATCCTAAGATTGTAAAATGTAAGTTTAATATAATAAACCCTAAGACAAATATTAAACATGAAGGTTAGTGTGGTTGATAAACACTATTGATATTTATCAACCACACTTATTAATCGATTCATCATGTGACTCATCTTTAAGATTATTCACTATGATGCCTATGTTCACTATATATGACCATGTAAGCCATACTCAGCCATAGTTAATGTGTAAATGTAAATGCTATAAGCCTAATACAATCAACTAAACATATAGCTTAACATTATAATATTAATCCCTTAGGTTTAAAATATTTATTTCTTGAGTTTATAACACTATAATACCTTGGGTTTATAATATTAATCCATTGAGTTTATTAATCTCTTGGATTTATAATATTAATAAGTGCTTGGGTTTTTTAATCTCATTTCTTTTTAACATTAGTCCCTTGGGTTTATAAACCCAAGGGAATAATATTAAAACGAAGGGACTACTATTATAAACCCAAGGTATATAAACAATAAGATAAATATTATAAACACTAAAATAAACATGGTTGATTTTCATGGTGAGACAATCCTTGTCACAATGCAACATTCAACCATGGTTGACCATGGTGGGCTATAATTGATGATGGTTGACCATGCTTGATATTATAAACCTAAGGGAATAGTAAACCTAGGGGATTAATACTAAAACTCCAAGTGATTATGAACCCAAGGGACTAATATTTTAAACCCAATGTATATAAACCGTAATACAAATATTGAAAACACTAAAATAAACCATGGTTGATTTTCATATTGAGACAATCCTTGGCACAATGCCATGCTGGACCATGGTTGATTATGGTTTACTATTGTCGAATAATATTAAATCTTTACAATATGAACCCTTATATCAATAACCAAGGCATTGATATTAGAAACCCAAGGGAATAATAAACCAAAGGGATTAAAATTATAAACCCAAGGTCTATAAACCCTAACATAAATATTATAAACCCTAAACAAAAGCTAAGGGATTATCAATATTATAATCCGAAGAGATTAATAAAACCAAGGGATTAATATTATAAACTTTTTGGGTTATTAAAACCAAGGAATTAGTATTATAAACCCTATACTAAAATTTTTATTTTCAATTAGCATTGAAAGCAATACGTGGATGGAAAATTTTTAAACTGTTAAACAGACATTGACAGCGAGAACATATGAGAAAGATAAATCATGTATTACTCTTTTTATTCACAAAATATGTACATTTATAGTACAATATGGTGACCATTGGGATTCACATCCCAAGGTCCCTTGGACTGCTTTGTCCATTCGGCTTCCACGCTAACCCTTTAGGATTAGGTGTCCA
>APFE031189682.1:96470-108002 GCA_000404065.3 Pinus taeda
TCGATCACAGTGTTGGCATTTCACGATCTGTTGTTGTTGTTGTTGCTGTGGAAGAGGAGCAGAGTCTGGAATAGCTGTAGCTGAACTGTTATGAGGAGCAGGTGAACTGTCATAAATGAAACCAGCACTCTGAAACTGAATGGGTTTTGAGTAGTCTGGAATATGAAAGGACAAGTCCTTGTCATATCCAAGACCGGTTCTGTGCTTGTTGTGGACAAGCCGTTCCCAAGGTCTGATGATGGGCTTGGGAAGTGCAAACTGAACTTCTGCATCTGCATTTACAACTGCTACATTATTAACTTGCTGCTGATGGGTGGTTGTCTCAATGTTCTGAACAAAAACAGGTTCAGAATGACTTCTCTGTTTTAATTCTTCTTGCTGAAGCTGAGATTCCAACTGAAAAAATTCAATGTTTTCTTGTACATATTTCAAACAGATATGAATGTCTGCAACAATGGCTTTATCAATCATAATTGTATTGTCCATGGTAGAGTGTATTATAGTATTCAATAATTCTAATACAATAGCCATTCTATCCATGATCTCAGCGTATCAACAAAGGTTCCAAAATGTAACGCTGTCAACAAAATCAACCTGCTGTAACGATACTATGTAAAAAGGGTCTGAAAGTATGCCAAGTATGAAAATCAAAGTGCTACAAACAAGACTGTAAACTGCCTGAAAACTGAAAATGTATAAACTAGCAACCATCCATTATCCTGAAAATAATCAAAAACTTTATTTTATTATGAGATGCCACCTTCCTCTTGTCACTACTCTACTTGCTAATTTTTTCTCAGCGTGCTGATCATGATGAGCCTGTGATGTTGACTTGGTCCTTTACAATTTACTTGCAACACTCTTGATCCTTTTTCTTTGGAAACTTTACTTTCTTTCAGTGATAGACCTTTTTTTAATATTCACTTAGCCCCAACAGTGTTCGTAAACTTGCCGGCTAAGTACACCGTGTTTTGGGAAGAAATGTCTAGCAATACATGCTTTAGCATCCGAGGAAGAAATTTCCAGCAACACCTGCTATAAATTTCATGGCCGGCGAGTTGCACTCGTAGGTTAACATTTGTAGCAAACTAGAGCGATTGCCCTTTAATGAGCCTTATCGATTCTGTATACAATGTGAGAACCTTTTCTTCTTTATATATATAAATCCAAAAAGAATTCCATCGTTTGAATTATAAAATCATCTTCATAATTGTCATTTGATCTGTGACAACTTCAATTACAGTTCGGACAAGGAAAAAGAACACTCATATACAAGCTCGAACTTGCAGCAATCTTAAAATTTGTGATAGAAAATAGAACTCAGACCTGTATTAGTCATAGTAAAAAGGAATAGAATCTCTTTTTTTTTTGAAGTTGTCATCATCGTTGAATTGTGGAAGCATTCCTTTTTTTCGGTGAAGTCCAACCATTTGAGGCTCAGACCTATCACATAAATATCGAAAGCACTGTCTTGATTTCAGGGATAATTTCTGAAGCCTGGATCTATTTTTTGGCTCGGTCTAGATGTAGAAGGAATTTCGGTCAAATTGAAATCTCCACTGCTCTTAACCCAAGCTGTCACCACGAATGTTAAACAGACAATAATGTTAAACCACAGTAGTTTACTATTAGGGCAAGCACGCCAACATCTTGAACGGAGAGAAAAGTATGGCTACTCATATTGTACACTCAGATCCCAAGGAAGAGCCATCAAAAGGAGACTGCCACTACCCCTGACAGATGCATTCACATGAGATAAAAGAAGCTAGCATGTATCAAAAGATGAAAGAAGATTGACAGGAATTTCACCCATCATCTTGGTCATCCCTGCAAGGAAATAGAGCTGTTGACGTGAAACAACAACGGAAAAATGCACTAGAGCAGCCTCGCTTGGTGAAAGCTACTGATGCGTTTGAATGGCTTGATGTCGACAATCCGAGGTCGATCATGAGAATACAGAAGTTTCCAGAAGAAACCTAAGGAAATTGAACGATTGGTTTGAAAGGGGAGAATGCACATTTGATAGCGAAGACTGGGACGCATGTGTTCGTAATTACACTAAATGCGAACTATGCATTTCCCGAATTGAAACTGAAGACATGCATACAAAATTGATGCGATGTCGTTTCCATCTACACGCCGAGAGATCAAGGGTGTACATTGAACTTTCCCGCTATTACGACGCGCTAGATGATGTCAAGACCTGCTGCAGCATCCCTGGTGGTTTAGGTGATTCTCAACAGATGATAATCCAACGAATGAAGGCCTCCACTTGTCTATTCAGTTCCTCTAGGCTGAGAGACGCCTCTTTCTTCAACCCCACGCCAAATTCACCTCTGCCGCCAACGGTGTCGGTTCGATTCCCGCCGATACAATTCTTTCACCCAAGAATAGGAAGGACCTCGTTATCTTTTGGGGGTGGAACTCACAACATCTCAGAGCCGAACTGCGCCTAATCTTTCGCAATCCTTGTCAATGGCAGAAGAGAAAATGGCAGTTGAATTAGCTTTGCAAATGGACAAATCGGGCCGGCCTCCAGGGAATGACAAGCATGACAGTCCATCAATAAATGATGATTTCCGTTCATTCTTCAGTTTCCGTTCGTTATTTTCTCTGCCAGCAGCAAAGAGAAGGTATCAACGGTTGGAGAACAACGAGGTAGATGGTCAACAGCCCAAAATAATAGGCGGTTTGAAAACCATGCCTTTCATGATAGGTAACGAGACCTGCGAGAAGCTAGCAGTGGTGGGGGTGCAAGCAAGAATGATGGTCAGTGATCAGAGAAAACGTTTATGGAGTTTGAGCGTATTGAGCGTACTCAACTGAACAGGGCGTAGGAATCATAAATAGGATATGTCAGGGAATAATGGTAAATCGCACAACTGTTATACCAGTGCGTAGACTTTGATAGGCTGCAGGTAGGAATACAATGCCTAGTTGAAAATTTGATGCGCTGAGCTAATAAAATAAATAGTCAGGTAATGAAGACTAGGCGAGCACTATTCAAGGCAACTCAGATCAGTTGCTCAGGGAAAACAAGCCACACATCATGGCTCTGATACTGTGTTAAACAGACATGGACAGCGAGAACATATGAGAAAGATAAATCATGCATTACTCTTCTTATTCACAAAAGATTTACATTTATAGTACAATATGGTGACCGTTGGGATTCACATCCCAAGGTCCCTTGGACTGCTTTGTCCATTCGGCTTCCACGCTAACCCTTTAGGATTAGGTGTCCAACATAAACAATTAATGGAAAAATATTAAACCAAATATTAAATTCTAACGTTAGACTATTGAATTTTAATATCAAGTCAAATATTATAAACCTAAGATTACTATTAAATCCTATTATTAATATTAAAAACCATATTGTTAATGTTATAAATCCTATGATTAATTTTAGAAAACATAAGGATAAAAAAAATTTGATTAATATTATACACTAAAACTAATAATATAAACAATAATAGTATTAGTATAAACCCTAGGATAAATATTATAACCCCTAACATTATAAAGCGTAAGAATAACTTAATAAGATTTAAGATTAATTTTATTAAAGGATAGGATTAATTTTAAATCTAATCATTAATATTATAAAACCTATATTTACAAACCCTCATAATATTGCAATGTGACGAATCAATTGCAATGTAATACAACATTTGTGACAAGGATTGCTAAATTTATTATTGGATTGAGACAATTTTTGTCACAATGCAACGTTGGATATATTTCAATACCATTCCAATGTCAGAATATTAAACCCTTAATATATCTATATATCTATATCTATATCTATATCTATATAATCCTAGTGTTCTAATATCTTGAACTTGGGTTTAATATATATATATATATATATATATATATATATATATATATATAATAGTATTAAACCCAAGTTCAAGATATTAAACCTAGGATTATAAACCTAATTTTAATATATCAAGCCCTAGGATTCTAAAACCTAAGTTTAGTATACTAAGCCCTGTGATTAAAACCATAACATCAATATTAAACTTGAATATTAATATTATAAACCCTATGATTAAAATTAAAACTTTCGAATAATATTATAAATCTTAAGATTAATATATTAAACCCTAAGATTGTAAAACTTAAGTTTAATATAATAAATCCTAAGATAAATATTAAACGTGAATATTAGTGTGGTTGATAAACACTATGAATTGATATCAATGACACTTATTAATAGATTCACCATGGTACTAATGTTTACTATTATTCACTATGATTCCTATGTTCAATAAAATTGACCATGTTAATTATACTCAACCATAGTTATCGTGTTAATGTAAATGCTATAAACCTAATACAATTAGCCAAACATATAGATTAACATTATAATATTATTCCCTTGGGTTTATAATATTTATTTTTTGAGTTTATAATATGAATAATATCGTGGGTTTATAATATTATTCGATCGAGTTTATTAATATCTTGGATTTATAATATTAATAATTACCTGGGTTTATTAATCTATTTTATTTTTAATATTAATCCCTTGGGTTTATAAACCCAAGCGATTATAAACCGTAGGGAATAATATGAAACCCAAGGGACTAATATTATGTTTTAGCGGCTACAACCACCCTAAAATTTTTTGGCTCGCATGCAAATTTCGGAGCCTACCTTGGATCTCAAGCTTGCCCTCCTTAATATTAAGAGCTTTTCATGTTCTCATCTTTTTGCAGCATGTGTCATCTCTGGGCATAGGAGTTGGTGTTTTTTATAAAAAGGGAATGTTGTTTTTATTCAAGGGAATTGTGTGCATATAAGCTGTTATCATCACATAGACATGTTTCACACTCACTTTACGTACTCTTGTCTCGATGGTTATTACATCAAGAAGAGTATTTTTATACATTTTGGATGGTCTACGTTATATGACTAAGTGTTGGTGCAATCACAGTCGAGTCCTATCACTATTTACATCTATTTCACTGATCTCCCACTTAACAATTTACCAAGAAACATAGCCTCATATAGCTTCTGGGATATTTGCACTTTGCTTCTGTAACTATCAAGATTCCTCTGTTTCCTATTGAAACCCTGTAGTGTTCAGAGACCCCAGCCATCACTTCTATCTAGAAATGTGTTGAGCAGTCTGATTTCCTTACATTCAAAAACTACTCAGAGTTGTCCTCCTACAACCCCATCTTGTAGCAGTGTCCTGTTCCTAAAAAATGTGTAGTATTGTCAAAGATAACTTGTTTGTCTTGCATCCAGAAACTGCACAAATGGGCATCCAATGCCATCATCCCAGTAGCAGTCACTTCCCACTGATACTATGTTGATCCATTGCCTAGTGACTACAGGATAAGGTGTCATGCTGAGATCACTCCGAAGGAGTCGAGGAGAAGGACCAAGAGACTAAGTAATGGAAAATACCAGGACCTCATAGGAACTCTATCTTATGCATGATCATCTCAAGCATAAGTATGATAAGTAAAGAACACATTTTGAAGTACAGCTCTTAGTTGAGTTTGTAGGACTGCTTTTCATTGGCATATAATCATAGGCTTAGTAAAATTCATCTGCAAATACACAAAAGTTCATTTCATGTGTTTCCTCTACATCTCTTGCTTCCTTTTCGCTTGTTTGACGAACTGTCATCTTCAACATGTTCATTTCTATGTCATGCTTGCAATCTTGTTCTGGTGTTTTTGAAGGTTTGAGTTTAGGTTGTGTTCGCTATGTAAACCTCTATCACACTTACACATGATGTTGTATGCACTATCATGCAAGTGTCGTCATGGTCATTTGAAGGTATATCCGAAGTGTTGCACTTGTTTCTTTCACCATTAGACAGGCTTGTAGTTAGTCACACTTAGCATATGTTGTCTTTTTGGTTCAAGATGTCTTATCGTCAAGTCATGTTGAGTGTGTTCTCTCAAGGTCATGTATACATGAGTTCACTCACTTAGAAACTTAACCATTTTGCTGAAGATCCATCCACTGAACCACCCTCCATTAGCTAGACCTCCACTGAGCTACATTGTGTAGTCTCAGCTGTTGGGACCAACTAATGTTGTCCAAAATTGTGTAGAGCTTGAGTTTGCCTCCTAGGTAGTCTACATTGTGTAATCCTAGAACTGACTTAGACTTCTGTCAGCAGAAAAACACAAGTGTTTCCTAAGAAGCCATCTCAATTTTCACTACCCACAAACCAATCAATCAAGCCTCCTGTTGGTCAATGAGAGAGTTTGATCGGGTAGTGACCTCGAGATTCATTTCTCCCAAAAATTGCATAGAAGCTGTCAACATGCTCGCCTCCGCTGACTGAAGAAATTGCACAGACAAGAGGGAAATGCAGTCACCGCTTGTCATTGCACTGTGTTTAAAAATTGCGTAGTTATGTTATTCAGTCCTTGCGAGCTAACCTGCTACTCCTCTTGAAAATTGCACAGTTTTCCTAGACTTTCCACTAGGTGCTTGACAGCCCATTCAACCCAAAACCTGTGTAGACATGTTCAACATGACCTCATCCTAGCTCTGCATAGTTTTGGCCAATGTCCTTTGAAAATTTTCCAGCTCTTACCCTACCCTGAAAATTTGCATAGTTTCATTGCCAATGTCCTTTGTTGCTGACACCATCTTCCCAGGCAAAATTATGCAATTTTTCCTCCCAGCTGACCCAAATCCCATAGAATGTCACTATTGTTCTGTACTACTCATCCTAGGCTCCTAGTGACCTCTACGAATTTTTTCTTGATAGTGCCCAGGAGCCTTGCATCTCAGCCTAACATGTTCTTTACACTATTTCATAACATTCTCCTATATCCCAGTCAACTACACCCAGAAACAAAAGACAATGCATCATGATAGACTAGGGGATTTCTAGATTTGATTTCGTCTCATCATGAGTGATTGCAGAAACAAACACATGGGTGAGACATTGCGCGGTGACGAATGGGATGAAAAAGGAGTACGTGCTACAAGAATTGTTCATGGTTGGAGGAACACACGAAGCATACCGAGTAGCAAGTGAAGGAGACACATGCACATGCATGAACTATCCAGCGAAAACCAAGACCATTGAAGACTTCATACACTATGTCATGAGAAAGTGAAGTTATGGTACACAACGGGCACACTCATCACTCAACAACATGACAACTCAACATGAACAACACAACTAACATGTGCATACCTGTAACGTCATGTCAAGTTGTGTCATGAGTCACCTCAGCCACATCACTACTTTGAGTCATAACTGCGTAATAAATTAATGTAATGTGGAAGTCCAACAGACCCATGGATGAAGTGAAAGAGTCATGTAAGTCGAAAAGTCATGTAAGTTGAATAGTGACGAGGGAAGTCGAAAAGTCAGAAGGGAAAATTTCACCCTTAGCTATATATAGCCCTCATTTGTACATGCAAAGGAATTTTAACCATGGCCCCTCCCACATAGGCTTGAGAGTCAATAGACGTTTCTTTGATGAGAAAGCAGTGGCTCCAACACCCTGCTATCAGGGTTAGTGATGTAATTTTGTACAGATGTGTCTTGGAACCTTTTCTTAATTCAGAAGCCTATTAATAGACCAACATGTTTTCACACATGTATTGTATTCATTTGTAAGACTATTCTTTTGATGCTTGTAATGCATGTTACTTTAACCTGTATTAAGACAATTGAACTATTTCAGTTGTTTTAGTACATATGGTATTGGAAATGTGTTGTAATAGTTGTTCACACTGTCTCACATGTGTGGACTATTCAACTATACACTCTATAGATTCAGCCTCGTAAACTTGTTATAATGACCGTTAGAGTCATGTGACTATTATGCTGGGTGTTGTACATTCTATATATTCACTTTGTTCTTGTGACTTCCGCATCTATGTGGACTACTCCACTGGAAGCTACACGGATCCTCTTGTGTTGTGTGTCTCTAAAAGAGTTGGGACTATTCCCTTTCGACTTGAGACTCACTCTCACCCTCTCCCTATGTAGTGAAATAAATTAGACATAGGTTACACTAAGCACTCACTAGGCACATGAGCTTCATTGTTTGAGGACTAAGTATACCACTCTCATGCACTGACAAGCAAGAGATAAGGCATATCTTTAAGATAATGGAAACTGGGTCATCATACCGGATGGGACCCCTACACAAAACGGTGTCAGGTGTAGTTTGGAATTTATACTAGGAAGATCCCCTAAATGTTGATGGATTGAACACTTTCAACATTTCTTGCACTAAAAGGAGGGCGAAATGACAAGTTGAGTCCTCACAATCTATTCTGAATATTCACATACATATCATGACTAACCACAAAATTTCTCTTCCGAAGTGTATGTCTTATGGAAACGACTTTGAAATATCAAAAGAGTATTAGAGTGACTTGTCACATAATACATATGATGGTGAAGTCAGAGCATTCGTGCTTAGACATGCAGTTGGTGTCGTAGGGTTCTATGAAAGACATGAAATCCATGAAGATTAGATGACTTGTGCATTATTCACATATGTGCTTCGAGGGAACCCACTGCTATGGTGTGCCACATTGCCCAAAAAATATATTCACTCTTTCCAACATTTGTTTGCAGAGGTAATCCATGCTTTCAATCATTTTGACCGTAAAGCACTCAATAAAGAAATTATGATGTTATGGAAAGTATCCGATGAATCCATTGAACAATTTCACATGACCTTTCATAACCTTCCATATCAATTTCCTGAATATGAAATTGATTGGGAATTCATTGATGGAAGATTTAAGTATCTTCTTTACATATCCAAAAATCCACAATTCTTATAACTAGTCGAACCCCTTCCAGCATACATCGGTCTTAGAGTTTCCAAATGTAAGGCAGACAAGGTCGCTATCAAAAGTGATTGTTTATCCCATTCTCAGCAAACAGCTCCAACTATCCAGTTAGAGGTGGGAAAAGGTGCACGTACATCCATTGAACTGTCATAGCCTCCTACCCCACCTTCTCTTTATGTCTGGGAAAATTTGGCTTGTAAACCTGCTGGTTGTCATATGGACTTGTTACCTCAACCTCCATCCCTGTGTTTTGATAATCCTTTAGATTGTACTATCTTGTGTTCTTCTGTTTCGAACTCCACACTTGTTGTGAACAAGGATCAAGTTGTCAAGGGAGTTAGTGTTGTGCAACCAACCTACGCTATCATTCATGATGGGTGTGTGCAGGAATCTGAAGAAGAACCCACAATAAAGGATGACCCCCTGCTATCCATGCCTCATTTGCTCTATCATGAAATCCCTTTTGATTTTACCACTCTCTATTTCCCTTGTCAAAAATCATCTCCAGATGTTTGTACTTTTGATCATTCAAAGGGCACACCAGATGTCAGCCTGTAATTACATTGCAGAGAGGACACATCTTTCTCTGTAAATCTGTCCCATCTATCATCTGTCATTTTTTAAAACACAGAGGGCTAACATCCTTGTTTCTCATCTACGCCTCTATATGATTCTTCAAATCATGAGGATATTGCTAAACATCCTAAATTTTTTTATCATGGTTCCCGTGATATTTGTACTTCTACATTTCATCACATTGTTGATTCATTCATTGTTAATCTTCCTAAGCCACTAGTCTTCGATGATCTGTTTATTGATGAAGTGGAAACACTACATGCTATCAAGGCACTTTAGCCTCAGCTGATGGTTATGTCAGTATCTCACTACCCTGAGGTTAGTTGAGCTTCCAATTAGAAAATTTATGAAACAACCAAGACTCCTATTCACTCATCTATATGCATTGAAGCTCAATCTAATACACAGATTTTGCTTCCTCCACCTGAATCACATGATCCCATCGCTCAGGCATTCAAGGAATCATACACAACATGCACACTTGCATGGTATAAGTTGTCTCTCTTTCTCATGTTTTCTTATATTCTTATCATCTACATGCGGTGTGTCATAGCACCATGTTAAGTCTGCAAAATGTTTCTCTTGTGCATTCGCTCTTTCCTTTATTGTGGATGCTTTAAAACTTGGAGCGTGTTGGTCCTCATTGTTAAATATTTTGTGTTCACCCATTTACATGTATATATTTATTATTTACCATGCCTTCACGAACATGGTCCAACCAATATGCTGGTGGTTACATTGGAAGTATCACTTCACATGAGTAGGCCCATGCATTGTTTAACATAGGAGTAGGAGTAGTCTTTGCTTCTTTCTTTGCTTTGCTTTCTGGTTTGTATGTCTCTTTTCTTGTTTATTTGGTTTTATTTTCTTGTTTTTCTTTCCCGTTACTTCTTATTTTTTCTTTTTCTCTTTCTCCTTACTTGTACCAATAGGTTAGCCTCTCATGAAATCATTTTTTGCTCTCGAGACAAGCCGAACAAATCTAGAGGACTTGTACAACTATCAACATTTGGCTATTTGTAGTCTTCTCTCTTGATGAATATTTTGTTGTCTTTAGCTAATGATTCCTTGATGGAAAATATGTTAGTTTCAGAGTGAGTCTTGGTGAAAACATAACTCTTGCATTGTTAACTGGTACCACCTACTACAATCGGTTCTTTTGGGTTAGCCCTTGTCAGTTCAGTCAAGTAGAGTAAGGTGATGGGGAAAAACTTTACAGGTATGTGAGAGGTATACATAACATACTTCTCTAAGTGAACAACCTCTTCTACTCTCAATAAGTCGGGATCGCTCTTCTACCTCTGAAATAAATAAGTTCCTCTGCATAGTTCTTTGAAAAAAACGGTGAAAAAATGAAAAATTTATAAGGAAAAAGAAGATAAAGGCTTCTTGTAAAGAGAGTTAATGCAAGTAACTCCACCGGGGTATTGACAAGGTTTGCAGGCAGTGGAGCAATTCTTGTGTCCTGCATGACTTTGTCGGTGTACTATTTAGGCCTGCCAGTAGCAGAGAAACACCAGGGATGAAACATAAAGTCTGACAGTTATATTACTTGTGCATCAATATACCCTTCATCCCAAATCAAAAAAACTAAGTCGACTTGTCTTGGAATGTGTGCTAATCAATTAAGAGAATGGTAGGGACTAAATATTTCATACATGCTAGTGTGGAAGCCCTCATGATCAAAGAATCGAACAATACATCCATAAGGGTAAGACTCACTCTTCACAAAACAAGTCCATACAGAGAGATGTTGATCCAAATTGGATCCATCGAAGACCGGCAAAGAATCATGACTATATCAGGTCAGGATGAATCTCTAAAAATTCCAAAAACATTGATGAAAAACACCCTAAAATAGTGGAAATGGTAACTAGCGTGGAATGGCGAGGACCTAGGTCAAAGCGCAGTGACTGAGGCCCATGGAGACTGCACAGGAGGTCAAAGTAGCCCTTGGGAGCCCCAGATTGGGAAAAGGAGCTGATTTTTTATAATCACGCATTGATGGGAGAACATGGTCGAAATGGGGGAAGCCCAAGCACTTGGACACATGGCAGACCGGAGAACAACGGGTAGGAAAGGCAAAAAGAGCTAATTGTACAAGGCAGGACCCGCGCTCTGGAAAACAGTGGTATTGATCAGGGT
>APFE031189688.1:26971-63350 GCA_000404065.3 Pinus taeda
CAATAGTAACAATATGGGCACTACATGGGTACATCAATATAATAAGGGGGTTGTACTAATAACAATAAGGGGTTACACTAGTAGTATAGGGGCCTAATATCTTGATGTCGAAGACTGTTTTATTCAATAATCTAATTAATTTCCCACGTATGTGCATTTATTCCTACTTTAGTCCCGCTCATACAAGCATCTCTGTCATTGGTAACCCTGCGACCTCTACCACGTGTCCTGACTCTGATTTATTGGTCCCTTTGCTTAGCTGGTAGATGGGTGTCTGCTCTATTTAGCCTCTTCACGTTGCACTATTCTCCTTATTTTTCAAGTTGCATTTTTTGTTGTTGTTGTTCTGCTATTGCTGGTCTCTTGTTGTTGCTACTGCACATCGTGCTGCTATCTTCAACCAGATAACTACCCCATAATTTCAATAACAAACAGGTGAGAATCGAGAACCTGCTAACCATATTTCCTTCTGCACTCAAATGGCAAGTATCAATGTTTTCATACTGCATATATAGCTTAGAATACTATGTGTGTTGTCACGACATGCAACACACCCGTTTGTAGAGTTTCTGAAGCGCCATATATAGAAAACGAACTTTCTATGCTTAAACATTTCAATTTTCCTCTACCCTTGCCTTTGACTATTGGAAAGAATCTAAATTGTAAATCTTTCTTCCTTCATTTGTCTCCAAGTCTGCCAATCGTGTGAACGACCTTGCTCACTGCTTTATTTCTGCTTCTCTTCCAATGTTGACAACATTTTACAGGCTTTCACCTTTCAAGACAGCTCCTTTCCTCATCATCATGGAAGTTGCCTTAACAATGAATGCCATCAATTTTTTTTCTCGTTGGCTCTACAACGATCCAACCATCGCTCCAAATCGTTGAACTCGACCTTCTTGCTTCCACAAAGACATCGTCCCAATGCTACCACATTTCTTTCTCCAACGATACCTCTCAGCACAGAACTTTGCTTATGTCTTCTTACAATGGCCATTTCATATCTGGTGCCCTCCAATTGGGCTCGATTATCATTCTCAAAGAAGTCAACTGCATTTTTTTGCAAAACTATACATATGTTCACTCTTCACCATATTCTTGATGTTTTTCTGTTCCTTTCCTCTCTCTGCCACTGTCACTTAGACTAATGCTGCGTTTATTTTCTCTTTCTTTCCTTCTTTTCAGGAGTTTACAAATTATTGAACTGGAAGTTCTCAAATGTTATGCAACATTGACTGGGGACCCAAGCCTTCTTCAAATTGTACAAACATCAACATACCAACCAACCTCTTCAACGCCACATGCCCCTGCCTCATCTATTGCTTCTTCGACACAGGATTCTGCATCATCATCAACTCAGTTGTCCTTCGCTTTTCCTGTTGCCATTCCATTCATGGTGCTAAGCCCCTTTCATAAACAATGGTTGATCTAGGGTAGGGTGCTTGGAAAAACATTCGTTCACTCCTAAAACAATGCTTGAGGGTCTAGAAAAGGTATTTGGATTTGACCTCATTGATTTTTCCAATGATACAATCCATCTCTCTGCCTTCGGTGATTTGGTAGATTCCTTGCATGACCTTGTCCAAATTGGGAAGCTTTACATGGTTTCAAATGGCACTGTGAAACCAACAAACAAAAATTACAACCATCTAGATAGAAAATGGGGAGTCTCCCTCTTTGCAACTTCCATTATTGAACCTTCCTTAGATGATGTTCCGATAATTCCTTTCCACCGTTTTTGTTTTAAATCTATAGATGAAATTAGATCTACAAACCTCGGCTCAATTGTCGACGTCATTGGCATTGTCAGGTCCACTTCTCCAACTTCCACCATTCATCAAAGAGATGGTCCTGAAACACTTAGGAAAACTCTCAGCTTGGAAGACATGTCTGGCTATAGTATCGACATCACCCTATGGGGGGAGAATTGCCACACCTTGGGAAAACAACTCATTGAACTCACCTCTTCTGGTGCTTCGATTATGCTTGCAATCAAAGGGGGTCGCATAACCGAATTTAATGGAAGAACTGTTGGGACTATCTAGACCACCAACCTCGTGCTAGATCCTGCCATTCCGGAGACTGAACAACTCCAATCATGGTTTCATTAAAGAGATCGCTTAGCCTCTTCACCATTGTTAAGTAGAAAATTCTCAGGAACTTCCAAGCGGGGCCACCCACAATGTACAATTGTCAGCCTCATAGACTTGCATCGTGCCGGAAAACCAACATGGTTCTATGTTCGTGGAACCATCACCTCTGTTAACATGAAATATTTCTACTTCCTTGCATGCCCTCTCTTATTTGATGGCATGCAGTGCATGAAAAAAGTTGTCAACCACTCAAATGGAATGTGGCACTGTACAAAATATGGTGGGATCTTCCCTAAATGTGACTATTCGTATGTGTTGAAATTTGAAATGCATAACCACATAGACATACTAGAAAATGTCATCGCATTTGATAATGCTGCAACTGAACTCATGGGTGTCCAAGCCAAAGAATTTTTCATACTCTCCGGTGATCCTGGTGCTATCCACGAGCTTCGTGCAAGGGCTTCATGTCGTCCTTTCCTCTTCACACTATCGGTGAAAACAGATATCTTCAATGGTGTGGACCATTTGAAGTTTGTACTAATCAATTTAGTGGAAATCACCTATAGCTCTGCATGTTTCGTTCTCCTCCAGGAAATCTAAAAAATGTCTATTGCTCTAGTTGTTCGGCGTCTTTGAAAGTCGATTTCTCTTCCCCATGCCACGATGAAGTGTAAACAATAACTTCTGTATGCTTTTCCATTCATCGTCATTTCGTCCCTTGTCGCTCCCCTTCATTTTGTTCACTTAATCATTGTATTTCTCTTCTTTATGTATATACACCTATGATACATGTTGCAGCTTCCACCTTTACATATTTCTCCATATTTTACTTTTACATATATTATATATGTTTTATTTCTTCTTTCTTCTAAACAAAATAGAATATTTACATCATCTTATATTGTTCTTTGTGCACCTAAATACAAACACTGGATTCTTACAAAGGGTTGTCATTTGGTTGCCTTAAATCTCCTTGGTAATTGAATGATAAATAGTTATCGACCACCGCAAAAATACTTCGCTAAAATAAGATTGATTATAATCTCATTCTACGCTGCAAAGATAACTTTGACAAAGTTCCAACAACAAAATTTGAATCGCACGACATTAGTACAGAATATCAAAGAAACATAAAATCTATTATAAAAAAGGTTTCTCCGGCCACTAAACTTCAACTACTTTGTCAAAAGACACATCTACTTTATAAGCTTGAACATACTACTTCGAAAATATTCTCACTAATGAATTTCTTGCTTTTGGAGGTTATGTTCTCTATCTTTGTGCTTAAGACAACTCTTTCTCATCTATGATATTCACTTGAACTTGTCTCCCCATGTTTGTATCAAGATGGACATGCCAACGTCTTCTACAAACCCCTCAAGAAATTCTCAAAAGTGACTCCTTTATCCACAGAATAAAGACGCCTCCAACAAACAAAGGCGCCTCAAATATAAAGTTGATTTAAACACCCAAGCCTTTCCAGCTATACCCCCCTCTAATGTTTCTCTTCCCCAACATCCTGAAGCTTCACTTGCAAACCCATCTCCCTCAATATTCCCCACTCCTACTGTACATACCCTTCAAATTCCTCCATTAACTACCACTTCTTGCCCATATACATTGCACAGCCCACCATCGACTCATCTTTCTTCACCTTCCCATCCCCATATTTTGGTTAACCCTGCCCTTAACCGTGCACATTATTGATTTCGTGAAAGGATAGATGACCTCTCTCCCTTGCATATTTGCTCCATATGAAAATAATCATACCCAAATATGAAAACAAAATTCTTACATGGTATCCCTTGTTGTTCCCAGTGTGCAACTACAAAATCAACCCACCAGTTCTCCCTTGCGAACAACATGGACCCTGGTGACCAACCATTTGTCCTTGTTGCTCTAACACAAATAGAAGAAATTCTCATATCATGTGTCAGCCCAATCTTGCAAGTCACCCATGCACGAGGTGGACAATACAAATACATTGGTCATACTATTTGTTTCCCGCAAGACATCACTGTCATCGCCAACATTTTACCACACATGGTTTCTGAATTAGACATCGTCGTTGTTATAAAGAACCAATGTTATATGTATTAGAGTTTTACTATCGAAGATTTCCAAAATAATTCCTCCAATGTCATAAATCTGATATAACTCTATTGTTAAAAGGTTCCTCCCAAATATACTACAACCGCTCTATGACTTTTTTGCCGCGTCATTCTGACCAATCACATGAGGGGAAATATGGTTTCGGTAATTAGAAGCCTCCCTTGACTAGGGTTTTGACCACCTAAAGGATAAGGTTATCCCAAAAATTCCTTTAAATTCATATCCTCACTCCTATGCACCGCAACAAGGTCTTCTCTCTAATTCATGTCACGACTCGACCAAGGGACATCGACTCTGCATCACATATTGTCTTAAACGAAGAGCTCTAGAACCTCCCCAATTATAAGTTCTACTATTGTAGGCACTTCTTCGACCCAGTCTTGTCAACTATGTCTCTATCTCAAGAATCTCGTACACTCACAGACGTGCTTCACGATTTGATGATGATACCTTTGGTTACTTAGGATGATCTACGATGTTATCCCTCCCGAGCTTCGGTGATACGTTCTCCAATGGATTCCTAGTCGACGAGTCTTCCCTTCCCATTGGGAGGGAATCCTACCCAAGGTGGCATAGGTGCTCCTGCGTCGCTTACCTATCACAGGTTTGGTGTGGACCCCTCAGAGGTTCCTACCTCTCCTGCTACACACCGACGAAACCTTCCGGTGCCTCAACAACCATCCTAAGACGCCCATATTAGGTATTGAGCCTGCTGAGAAGGCTAGGTTGTAGGTCATTTAGGAAAAGTTGTTGGCTCGTCTGATCCTAAGGGAAAACTCCCCTTGACATTAATCCAATGCTTTCCATGCAACGCAAAAACTTGTAACTTGGAAAACAAAAGGCATGCAAGAGGATAAAGACCCTACTATCCAACGGGTCTTCCATGTAATCTTAATATTAATAAAAGGGTCTCGGAACCCACTATTGTTCAAGTTTGATCCAACCTCTCATGGGTCGACCATGACATGTAATGAGTTTTGTCTCTTCCTTAATAAGTTATAAATCTTTTTTGTCATGCAATTTGTTATAGCATGCGGTTTGTTATGCTCCCTAATCTTGTTATCATGTAGTTTGCTATAGCATGTGATTTGTTATTCCTATTAAGCATCAAACATTCTATGTTTACCTTTAGCAGTCATTACACACATCTCTTCCTTCAACTTTTATACACACACACACACACACACATAACTCATCCCCACAGGGATGTACCACATATGCAAACATAATCAATGTAATGCAGTCCTTCAATCCAAAACTAGTAGTGGAATAAGAGGTTTACTCACCGGAACATTCAAAATGAGACAACACAAAACATTTGCGATATGGGTACCTACAATGAGGAACGAATGCGATAACATAATTAACTCATTTTAATAATTGTATTGGATCCATAATATCAGAGGTTTTGATATTGGAGATAATCGCAACATGCAACAGTTTGCAAACTTGCACTATAATAAAGCTCTGATATGGTGGATGTCAAATTACAATTAAACTCGTTTTAAAATCGATTTCACGTCCATATTGTTGACCATTTTAGATGATGCCACATAATGAAAGTTCCAATAAATGGATGTGATCTTAGATTAAATCCTATCTTATAATTATATTGGGTCCACAAGTGAATTGACGATTTGATATCGGAGGTTTCATTCAAAAGTCCCAATATCAAGGCGGACGTGATGGACGTGAAATTCTTATTAATTAATGTTAATACACCATACCGGGTTCGGGTATCGTAGATTGGAGCAAATCTAAGGTCAGAGATTAATGCATATCATAACACACACATTCAAGAATATCGAGAGGATATGGATATTGGAGGAAGAGCTCTATCGCAAGTCAAATATTAGGGGGTTTCAAGTGCTAACATATAACAAAAATACTGAATCATCAACTACACATACATGATATCATTGTTCGTCTATATAATTAACACGTTTTGATTTAAACACATCAATGTTTAATATGATATAATCGCATACAATAACATATATGACAAACTTGAATTAAACCAGACTTCCATTAAAATAGTGCTTCAGCGCAAAAACATAGCATCAATGTAAAGATAATAGTACTCGATACACATTCACTCTGCTCATAAGTAAAATCAGTGTGGTTCTTCTTTCTATTAAGACTTGTTTATAGCTACAATAGTAAAAACCAAAATACTTCTTGCAAAATTTTAGAACCCCCTTTCTTCATAGCAATGAAGGGGATTTAAAGTTTAAAATCAAAACTTAAATATAGAAAATTCCATAAAATGTTGTGTTGGTCCAAACAAACCACACTTAAAATAAAAATACAAACTAATAGTACAATCATGTTACAACAAGTTGATCAAGACTTGGACGAAGACTGCTCTGGCAATCGCTGTTGAAGTTCACATATATCTATCATCGCCTTCAATTCTAGTGGATGTTCAGGCCTAATGTGCATCTGTGCAATGAATAATGCATCATTGAGTGCTGGAAGCACCTGACTGGTTGTATGTAGAAGACACGTGAGCATCAACCATTACCCATGTGGTTTGACTAGGAAATGCCAATGGCATTCCAAGTTAATCTTTGATAGAGATTTTATCCACTCAACCTTCTTCTTTGATGATTATTGACAAGATTTTGTCAATATTTTAACATCAGGCAACGTATCTTCTAGGCACTCTGAGATTAAATTTTCCTACAAGAGGCTATTGTTGATCGATTGAATCACGTTGCTAGATATGTCCCTGACACTATAGATTTCCATCTCCGCAATTTTAAGCCTTATCTCCCATTATTGGAAGACAATAACTTTATGAGATTCTTCTATTTTGGGCATATTTCTAATTGGGCTTTAGGGTTGTTCTGCCAGTCAATGAAATCAAAGAATTTCTCTTCAACTTCCTTACTATATGTCCTTAGATCGGACAGTTGATTCACAAGTGCATCAACTTATTGGCACATCTCTTCGATAATGCCCAACTTTTGGCAAAATAGAACCTGATGATGAGCAAGTAGGTTATTTAGCTCCCCTACTTCTTTCATGTCTCAGGATTAGCCTTTAGTTGCTTAATACTATGCTCTAGCTCATATATGTGGGCTTCCCGACTCATCATGTCAGATTCATATTGAATTTTCAACCCATCGAATCTGGTTTGCAATTGTGAAAATTGAGCTTGCCATTGCTGGACAATTCCTTGCTTTTCATTTCCTAATTTTTGATCAAGGTGCCTTATTCTATCATATTTTTCCCTTAGGAGTTGTTTCACTTTTGTGGCTTTGTCAATTGTGGCACTACCATAGGCTCCTGCATATTGTGATAGTCTCCCAAGATCTTCAACAGGGGTCACTTGGGCATCTTTCCACAGTACTTGAAGGAGGTATTTGCAGGGACCAAAGCTTGCCTTTGTTCAGTCTTTATCCTCTTTCTCTACTTGCTGACTACTGCTCCTTGTTTCAGACTGTAAAATACGCCTAGAGGAGGAATCTCCTCAATATTGAGAATGACCTCAGAGGTTGGAAAAACTAGGATGATTTCCAAATCATCACTGTCCATAGTTTCCTTAGAAAGCTAAATAGTGAACGAGGTCTTCTCAGTGATTATATAGGTTTGTGCAATCTATGTCTGCGACGAAGTTTGTTATTTTTTAGGGTCAACCTCTTTAAGAAATTAATCCCAAATCCCATCCAAGCTTTCTTTTGTCGCTACCTTCTCTGCCTTTGATTCACTAGCTGCCAATGTTTTAATTACATGCGTTGCATCTCGACTCTGAGATGTGCTCACTCTTGTGTCTTGTTCCATGTTCTAGTGATTTAGATTCAAAATTTCAATGGGAAAATGGGAAATCCTTTTAATCTTGTATTGATGAAACTGCACTAATTCCTCAGGGCTGAGCCATGTTGTTGCTTCTATTTCAACCTATGCATAATTTAACACTGATTGAAAGAAATCATAAAATTTATCAAGCTCGTTTATAAACTGCTTGATCTTTGCCTGTGTTGTAATATTTTTCGCAGTATCAATTGGATCATACTGCCAATTTGGAATGGTTGGAAAGTTCATTAGTTGGATTTCCTCCATCCCCTTAGTAGCATGTTTGAAATTCTCTAAAGAATATAATCCACAACGAAATGGAAAAACATGCCACATTGTCTTTTTTCTTTCTTTCATGACCTTATACAGGCCATTTCCCACAGTCTAGTAGGCTATTTCGCGGGCTAGGAGCTTATCTGGGGCATACAAGGGCAACACATGAGGTTGTGCAAGGCTGCCAAAAACTCAAACATAGGTAAGTGATTCATCCCCAAACCATCTTCCAACTGATAACAGGTCAGTGTTGCCTTCAAAGGAGATTCTAGGGCACTTCTCATCAAAAACAAACTGGTAAATAGGAAGGATGACACCATGGCTAATCTTGTAAAAATGGGGTCGGTATTTTGACTCCTAGAATATTATGGTAAATGTGAATAGGCAAAGGGTCTTCAATAATCCATTTCCATCCCATGGATGGAAAATCTGAAGTGAAACAAATACAATCCATAACGTAGGCACTCATGTAGAATGGGAGAACAATAGGTTCATAAAATTACGCTTTTTCCTATATACTAGGATTACATTGATTAAGCAGTTGGACAGAATAGTTCCCTAGTCCATTACATAACTATCAGAGGCAACTTCAATCAAGGGTGTCCATTGGTTTAAAAACTTATGGGTATTCTCATAGCCAAACAATCTACACATCATTTCATCAACAAAACAGTAGGGTGCATTAATAGAGGCTATAACATACATACCCTTGTCATCCCACTTATGCTTTCTTGGGTCTCTTCTCCATCCTCGAATGACCTTAGATTGGTGTTCATTTTCTCGCATGAAATTCTCAACGAACTCTTTATCATATTTCTTCTAAGCTGCTGGGAGGTGGTACATTTCAGACAAGTATTTTGCAGTGAAAGAGTCAATGACCATCTCTTTCTTGGTCATGAAGTTCCTATCTGCGATGTTCATATGATCAGTGACCCACCTTATCATATCCATATAAGGAAAGATGCTTGGGCGAGCGACAATTCTATGGAGAAACGAAATGGCCACATCACTGTATGTAATTTATGAAACAAGAACCCTATCCTCTGTTGTGACTATTCTTCCTATGACTTTTGGCCCTTCATTTTCAAAAACTTATACATGGCCTCCTAGCTAGAGACCCCAGCATCAGGGGTGCATGCTGTGTCGGAAAATAACTCAGGCATTTTTATGACCTAGGAGGAGGAGCAACTAGTTGTTGTTGAATGAGAATTTCCCTTATGGGTTTAGTGGGTTAAGACATTTGTCGTGAATTTTTTTTGATAGGACTACCCTGCGAGGAGAAAACACAAGAATGACCAATGCCTACACTTAGAGAAAATGACCAATTATGCATGAATCCAATAGTTTTATGAGCGAACTCTACGGGAATCGTTAGTATTAATGAAAGCATTTAGAATATCGAAAACCATAAATTCACTGCATTTCACCATTAATTGACAAAACGTGCATCCATGTGGCCTTTGACACACGTAATCTTTAACATGCATTTTTGTCAGAGAAGTCACATCGTTTTCCTACCAAAACCTGCGATCTCCTCTATCTCCAGACTTGATTAATTTTATCATAACATCTTTAATATAAAATCGCATCGACCCTTCATCACAACTTTTGGAATGAAACCTTCGCTTAGATCCGCTGATCTCCAATTTCGATATGTCTTACTGTACGCATCAGCTTTACCAGAGATTCTTATCAGAAAAATCAGATGGTTGTCCTAGAAAAACTTGCGATCTCGTCTACCTCCGGACCCGATTATTTTTATCATAACATCTTTAATATAAAATCGCATCCGCTCTTCATCACATCTTTTGGAATGAAACCTTCGCTTGCATTTGTCGATCTCTGATTGTGGTAGGCCAATAATCCTTGATTAATTTGAACTCTTTGTGACCGTTGTGCTAACCCCCAAATCGGAGCCCTCTCTATGGGCCAATTCCAATCGAAGGTGTATCCTTGGTACATGACATGTCAATTCGTCGATTGTCAATCATCGATCACCTTCTGCATTTGGCCTTTGGTCCTATAGCTCTTCACGTGACCATAGTCTAGCCCACGTATTGGAACCCTTCAATCAGAGGTTATCAATCAAAGGTTTCACTTCGATGCACAATATGCCTCAACCTCTGATTGCTAAACTCCCATACATGACGCCATCGATGCCACATATCTACCACCTGTCACCTTGTGAGTAATGCCACATGTTACCCTTTTTTGGCCTATTGTGAGCCTTGAAACTGCTGAATCCGCCTAACATGGATCAACCGTGTTGGCGCGCCGTGATGAAGTCAACCTCCATGTGTCACTTCTTGCAACCAATTACTAGCTACGACGCGTCCCTTAACACATCCAATCGTTGTTGCCATATGTCTCTTATGAGATCCAGCCTTTTGCTACCATGCGTACCTTTGGGAGGAGAGAGAAAACGCTCCAGCTTCTTTCGTTTTGCAGACAAATTCTCTATTAATTTGTTATCACCCATCCCGACACATTAACACTAGCACCCCATTCTCCAGTGATTTCATCACATATTGCAACTCGCATATCGCCGTTTTTGAAACGTGGTCACTCTACCTCAATTCCAAAGATAAAGTACATAGCTTGGACTGTTGATTGCCGATATCATAGGACCCCTAACTGCAGATATCGACTTTCATATAGTGTCACCTCTAATAATCGTCGATAGTTGATAACATATGCGGATATGATTCGTTTTTTAATGATGCTTTCATGCGATTTCACCTTCGTTGTGTCACAACTTTCCAATATCACATATTTGTGATGTCTGTCATGTTAAAACCTCCGATATCAAAACCTATGATACATAATAAGCTCTCTTTTTGGCTCAAACATGGATGAATTGAGGATCTGCATATTGTATCGACACTGCTTTGCACGTCTTAGTGCAAATGCTATTTTAATATTCATATATTAATTATAAATTTAAATTTTATAAACACATAACAATTTATAATAAATTTAAAAAATCAATATATTTTAAAAAGATTAGTTATACACAAAGGATAACATACTTTCAATATATTGAAGAAGTTTATAGTTTCAACTATAAACATTCTAATGCCATAATATACCTTTAATCTTAAGAAAAAGGTTTATGGTTAAATATAAGTTATTTAATATTATAAAATAACCATCCCTATTTAACACAGAGAGAATGTGGGCATTACTTATAAATTTTATTTAATTGGGTTATTACTATTATTTTTATGAAACAATTATTATATTACATTATAAAAGAAGATATATATATATATATATATATATATATATATATATATATTCAATGTTTTTAAAACTTCACTATTCCAATACATCTATAACAAGTTTTTATTGCCTATGTAGGTTCTATGGACTACAATTCTATATTGAAATTTGCCATACATTCTACAAAAAACTCCCAAAGAAGAGCACACTTGCAATTCATTGATCAAGACATTGTAAAATAAAATTCACCAAATGGCTCAGCTTCTAAGGTTGTGCCCAAGTTCTCCTCTGCTACATGGCGTGCTTTTTCTCCCTACTCAATTGATCCTTGAACCTCTGGTATCTATTATCCTTTGCCAACTTCACACTCTTTTAGCTTGTGCTAGGACTCACCAAATGGGGGGTGGGGCTTCCATTCCATTAAATTTAAGCTTCATAACCATTATCTATGCCTCCATTATTGCTAGTTTCTTATCTAGTTTTCTCTGCAACCATTCACACTTATTTTCTAACAGCTAAAACTTCACTTCCTTCTCCTTCTCTACCATTTCCAACCTTCTGTTCGATATCTCCATCATCTCTGTGACTGCCCTTGATAGTTTATCAATTGATCGACACCATCGCTCCTGTTCATTCTCCTCAGGATGTGATTCATGTATCGCCAATTCTTTCCTTTTGGGGCTCATCGCTCCTGACCAAATAATGAACCAGAGCCCGGATAAGTCTTATGAAGCACCCCCAAAAGCCAACTCAATATATAAATGTGGAGCATGGGACTTAAGGTGACATCACCCACGAGGAGAATTTATTGCCATATCTACCCAAATCCAAAAACTGTGAGGTCGATTCACTTATGTCAAGAAATTTATGTCACAACCAAAACTTAAATGATTTGCATTTAAATCCATAATGCAAAATTTAAAGGTTAGACTATCAGGAATAAGTGGTGTATTATGGATGCTCACATCCTATTGATACATAAAATTCCCCCTCTAATATCTGGCATATCGGCTCGCACTTCGAATCTTGAAGTGACTAACATTGTATGCATGCACACTACTCATAGGTAAGAGCCTACGATGGCCACCATATGTGCAATACTTGGGGCCAATGATGACTCCTTTGATGGCTCATCCAAAACTTACAATTTATATTCTTTCCTTAGTTTGATGGCTAGATTGGCCAACTTTTTTGCATGATTTATTTTAGATGCACCTCATGGGATTGGGGAAAACATCCTTTGAGTTTGGTTTACTTCTATTATTCCTTGCCTCAAACTTACTCCTTTATTGTCCAATTTATCTGTTTTTACATTCAGATTCCTATAGATGTGAAACAAGTCTAACTCCTCAAATTTACTCAACTATAGACTGATCCTTCTCAATATTGCAGACTTATTTCTCTTGCCCCCAACATTAATTTGGATACTTGGCTTATTAAAATCACTAAATCTCCAAGGAAAAACATTCTATTTATGCATCTATTATTAGCTAATTCTAATCCTTTCCAAAGGGCCAAAAATTCAGCCTCGTGGTTTGTTAGAGTGCCCAAACCCCAAGTAAATTGAATCTCTTTATGTTCAACGGGGCAAAAAGTCACCCCTTCCACTCCTGCCAATCCTGGATTTCTCTTTGAGGCACCATAAAAAAAACCATCAAAGGGTATTCTTTGCTTCTTCTCTAGTTTTGAAACTCAACTAATTCCATCCTTATGCAAGGAAACTTACTTGAATTAGGTTAGTTATTGAAGTTGTCAACATGATTCAAAGTTTCATTGACTTCAATCCAACTCCTTTCTTCAAGAGTTAGATCCTATATATTTGACGCTTTAAAGCCTTAGATCCAACTCCCCTTTGCTAGATTGGATTTTTTGTAGTCCCTTGCAAAGTGGCAATATTCATGGCATATCTGACACTTAAATGGTAGTTGCTTGTAATCCAACACTTGACAGTGACTCCATTCTCCCAGGGTGAAATTGATTTCCATTGGAAGAGATTTTTCCATGTCAAATTCCACAGATCCTGGCACAAGCAAACTAGGAAACCTTATGTTCAACTCTGTCGAAATACTTCCTCAACACATTTCCAATTGCTCTTATATAGTCATCACTTCGGCATGACAAAGAAAGTCTAGGAAATTTGACCTAGACATGGATGGCGTTTGGGATATCATCAGTTGGACCAAAATCTAGAGATCATTTGTTCAAATACATTCCCCTTGCCCCCCAAAAATATGGTCCATTTCTAAATATCACATCTTTGTCCTGCTTGAGTTCAAATAAGAAATGAAAAAACCATTCCCACAAGCATAGAGACCAATCCTTCCTTTTATCAACGATTTCCAAGTTTTCTCGATCCATTACTCCATGAATTTTAGCGACAGACACATACTAGTAAATTTCCCCACCAAAGAACATTTTGTGAATGCCAAAGTTGTGTAGTGAAACCCCATAGGAAGCGCCACCAAATGAATATTGTTCGCCTTTTTCATAAATTTGGATGTGGTTCCCTTATACATTGTCTTTTCGAAAAATAAATAATTAGGGTTTGGAATGCAACCTCTTCATCCAATGGAGGGGGAGGAGCTCCCTTGGGCCAACAATATCAAATTTGTAGCAGGAGGTCAGCTAGGGTTTCAGAGCAAGTGATGCATTTAATTTTTTGTGCTTTGAGACACTCTATAGCCGAGTATAAGGGGAAATGTGTAGGCATAAATATTTGTAAATTTTATCATTTAAAATAAACATTTAACATTTATATGTCACATCAATTAAAAAATAATAAAAAGATTAAAAGCAATATAAAGACTGCTATGGGGGAGATGTTGTAGTGCCCATAAATGAGTCTAAATATTTAAATATTGGCTCAATTAATAATAAAAAGTTAGTAATAAAAATAATAAAGTTCAATTTATTATATTGTAATTTTGTTTTGTAGGGCAATTTAGTTAGATATTATATTGTGGGAAAATATGCATAAATAATTATAACTTACATTAGTCAATGCTCAATAAATCATCCTATAGTCTAGCTTTGGTAGAAACCAATAAATTGAGATGTGAAGTGGATAAGTAAATTGTTTTCTTTGGGAGAAGAACTTGCATAAATTTTGGTGGGTAGTAACTACTAGTAAGTGTATACATTTACAATTTTACTCCTACATAAGTATGAGCAAAACATAAATAATTTTGCATAAATTTTGGTGGGTAGTAACTACTAGTAAGTGTATACATTTACAATTTTACTCTTACATAAGTATGAGCAAAACATAAATAATTGTGGGAAGTAACTCTTGGTAAGCATATTTATTTACATCTTATTCATATCCATATTTTATGCAAAGACTTGCTTAAATTATTGTGGGAAGTATTTGATGGTAAATATGTTATTTACATGGTATGGTGGGAAGTAACTCACAACTAAGCATATTTATTTACATCTTATTCACATCCATATTTTATTTACCTGGGTATAAGCTATTTCTCAAGGATTTTATTTTTGGATGGTTTTCCTAGAAAGCTTAAGAATAAAAAATCACTACACAAATATCTAAAAATCATGCATGAATATTGCAACCATATCCATAAGCAATAACATAAAATATTAAGGTAGTTATCCACATGGTATTATAGTGTGCAAATGTTGCAATAAGACCAAGTTATGGTCCAATCAAATGTTTGATTTTTTTTAATAATATTGAAAAATAAATATTTATTTTTCAAAGCTAAACATTATAATTTTCATTTGTTAATGTTAAACTAATAATGATCAACAAACAAATCGATTGTTAGAGTCTTTCCTTGGTGGGGACTAATAATGATTCCATAACCATATATAAATTTATTTAATAAACACATAAAAACTTAATACTTATAATAAACTCAAAATATACCGAGACTCTTAACCATGGATATTCACCTCCATCTTGCCATGAATATTATTAACTTGTAAATATGTTTTGTTACAACATCATGGGTCAATACCATGGCTTATCAATGTCACATGCTCAAAAACCATAACTCATTTCACAATAAAAAGTTAAAATGTAAAATATCTTAGACCTTACATTAATCATTGATTACAAAGAGAGACAATTCTAGATCATATGGAGAGAGGGGGGGAAGAGAGAAGGAGAGAGATAGTGACAGAGCTGGAGGGTAGAGAGAGAGTGAGTGATGTGGAGGAGAGAGAGGAATGAAGAGAGAGAGGAGGGGATGAAGAGAAGGAGGGAGGGAAGGAGAGAGATCTAGTTGGAGGGGGAGAGAGAGGAGGGGGTGAAGAGAAGGAGACAGGGAAGGAGAGAGATGTAGTTGGAGGGGGAGAGAGAGGGATGGAATAACAAAGGCATAGATAGATATAGGTAGAAAGAGAGATGGAGTGACAAGGGAGAGATGAAGATAGAGTTAGGAAGAGAGGAGAGGGAAGACAAAGAGAAGGATAAGAGAAATAGGGAGAGAAAGGGAAGAGAGAGATGGAGATAGAGATGGGGGGGGTGAGAAGCAAAGAGGGAGGGAGATAGTGACAAAGTTTGAGGGTAGAGAGAGAGAGAGTGAGTGATGGGGGAGAGAGATAGAGGGAGGTGGGAGAGGAAGGGATAGAGAGGGAGGAAGAGAGAGAGGATTTGAGAGAGAGAGAGAGAGAGAGAGATGGGTGGGAGAGACAAAGGGAGGTGGGAGGGAAAGGGACGGAGAGGAAGGAAAAGAGAGAGGACTTGAGAGAAAGAAGGAGAGAGGGAGGGAGAGAGAGATGGAGTTGGAGGGGGAGAGAGAGGGAGGGAAGAAGAAAGACATACAGAGAGAAAGTGCAGAGAGGGAGAGGGTGGCAAGGGCGAGATGGAGAAATAGTGAGGGAGAGAGGAGGGCAAGAGAGGGATAGAGAGACATAGAGCAAGAGGTGTGTGTGTGTGAGAGAGAGAGAGAGTGTATGTTTGGGGGGTGAGATAGGGATACAAAGAAAGAGAGTCGAAGGGAGATAAAGATATAGATGGAGAAGGGAGAGAGGGGGAAGAAGAGAGAGTTAGAGGGTGGGAGGGAGAGATAGATATATATTGTGAGTGAGAGAACATGTGTGTTTGGGGGGTGAGATAGAGAGACAAAGAAGGAGAGATGAAGGGAGATAGAAATATAGATGACAAGGGCAAAGAGAAGGAAGAAGAGAAAGATAGAGAGAGGGAGGGTGAGGCCGAGAGAAAGAGAGAGAGAGGGGAGAGAGGGTGTGGGAGAAAGGGATGGAGAGAGGGAGGGAGATAGAAAAAAAGATTGAGGGGAGAGAAAGAGGGAAGAAGAAAGAGACACACAAAAATAATACAAATATTATAATGTTATACGATATTGAATAATATTAACCATAGAGAAACAGGAAGTAAGGATTTTTTGAAAGATAAAAGAAGTTGGATTTAGAAAGCCATGAATATTTTGGTTTTTCATTGAAATAGATGCATTCATTTTAGTGTAGATGTTGATTCTCGATCCTATTTAATTGATTGCACTAGATGCATTGATTTTCGTGTAGTTGTTGATTTCTAATCTTATTTGATTCTTGCATTGGATGTATTGATTTCAATGTTGATGTTAATTTCTAATCTTATTTGATTGCTTGCAACTTGATGCATTGACTTTAGTGTATATGTAGTTTTCGAATCCTATTTGATTGCTTGCACTAAATATATTGACTTCAATGTAGATGTTTATTTATGATTTGATGTAACTAGATGTATGATGTACAATAATTTCAAACTAATTAAATTAATAGTGCACATTAATTTCAATGTAAGCACAAAACAATTATTGATAACGTGCATTGATTTTTGGGTTACAATAATTCAACCATAAATAAAATACATGAATTTTCATCTTAAATAAAATATTCACTTACCTGAAATGTTTGCTTCTTGAAATGAAAATTATTTCTAATTGACTACATTCTTATATTTCCATTTTCGATCATTCAATATTGTTAGTCACCTTCCATTCAAACAAGGTAATGGAAACAACTATCATTGAAACTTACTTGGGGTTTAACACTCCATAAGTCACAATGATTAAAATTGCTGAAAGCTACTATTAATATTTGAGAGCAAGAAAGACAAGATATGATGTTTACTACAATAACTTGAGTTAAAGTTTTGAATGGTTTACGATTTCAGCCTTCCTTTTCATATGATTGATATGAAAAGATGTCAAAACTAACAAGAGTGACAATAAAAATAGTAGAAGAAAATAATTTGAGGAATGACAATAAAAATAGTAGAAGAAAATAGTTTGAGAATGATCACAATGAAGACTATTTGTAATTGATATATTCTTATTATTCATATTTTCTATCATGTCGCTTTGCATTCAAATTTTATTATTTTATTATTTTTCATCATCAAGTTATTCACTGTTTGTGGTGCATGATTAAAACTAGTTTAGATCCATCTTAATCATGGATTTATCAAGTGCCAAAAAAGACCAAATCTCTCCACCAACAAATCTTTACTCAAAAAATGGTTTGTACTTTGAGAAATCGATTTAGGGTTAAAATAAATCTTTTATTTAATTTGATTGTTATGGGACAAAACAAGTTAATTAAGAACGATGAGAGGAAATAAATAATTTATTTAAACTGATTTTTAATTATGGGGATGAAAATAAGTCTTATAAAATGCAGTGATTGAGGGTATCGTTTGACCCAGCAATAACAAAGTTGAGGGCTGGATCAAATACCAATCTGAGCAGTGTATTTTTATTTATTATTATTATTTACATTAGAATGCAATATGCTATGCCTTCTCATGGTTGAAATCTTAACTGAAAACTATTCATTCGCGATCATGGCATCTGATCTACCGATGTTGGTGTGCGGCTAAGATAGTGGGGATATCCATTTCTTTGTCTCTGCCTGACCCTTTTCCTCGTTTTCAAACAATAAGAATTGATTCCATTTACCATTTTCACCACCAATTTATCAGAATTTTATCATCTATCCTTTTTCGTATTCCATGGAAGTAGTGTCTACGCCAATAGCTTCCTTAAACCATGGGAGCTCTTGTCTTCAGTCTGCAAATTTGTGCTCCCGTGGCACTCAAAAGAACAGTTCGATGCAATGGCAAAGACAATGGCGATGCAAGAGAGTTAGCAGGAGAAGCGGAGGACGAGGTGTTTGGGTGGTGGCTAAAGAGGCAACCATAGCTCCATCCCCATTAAAGGAAGGAATTCAGGCAGAGTATGATTGTGTGGTGGTGGGCGGTGGCATATCCGGACTGAGTACTGCTCAAGCGCTAGTCAGCAAGCACGCTTCGACTGTCAACAAGTTGCTGCTGACAGAGGCCAATGAACGCGTTGGGGGCAATATTATCTCAATGGAGAAGGATGGGTACCTGTGGGAGGAAGGCCCCAACAGCTTCCAGCCCTCCGATGCCATGCTTACTTTGGTGGTACGTCTGTGGGATCACATTTCTCCTTATCTTTATTTATTTAAGATTTTGAAATGGTAATTCGTACTAGGAAGACCCACATTGGCAAAACTTAAATTGATCCTACTCCCATTTGTGGATTCTCCCGTGTGACTTTTCATACACATTCCCTATCTTATCCATACTGTTACATTCATCCATTATAATACGCTTAGAACTTTTGTCCTATGCACTAGTACTACTCAGTGCTGCTGGTGCCATTCTTAAATTTGTTGCTCATTTTATTTTAATTAAAATTGGCATCAATAATGGTTCAATTGCTACTGGTGTATGCGAGACTTTGGTAATTAATTCTAAATAGCATTCACGTTATTCCCCATTATTCATAACATTCTGTTTATCTGCAAATCGCACTTCCCGTCACATTACTTTTTGAGAATTGCTGTGATTTTTTAAACCCCTTTACGAGATAATTTTTATTTTATATATATATTTATTTATTTTTATTTTTTATTTATTTATTTTTTTCCGCATTATCAGATCTCTATATTCCTTTCTTCCATACCAGTGCATATGCTTCCAGCTTTCCGTTCTAGATGTTTATTGGGTTGTTAACTTTTAGTTTGCCATTATGTTTTTCTTTGTCATTGTTTTGGCTTATAAGTCCGTGCATCTCTGCACATGTTTATACCGTTCAGTCTCAATAAACCCAGAATTAGTTTTTATGCTTTACAGGCCGATGAACGGAATGTTGGTGTAATTAATGCTACACTATGTGTAATATTGTAATCTTACTTACTGCACATTGTGTCTTTGACGAATGGTCCTAACGGTCTATCATTAATGTGGTGTTTAGAAGTTGGTTTAGTGGTTCCTTATTAATATGGTAATTAGGAGGTGGCTTAGCGGGTTGTAATTAATGTGGTAATTGTGCAATGCACTGGGCTTGCAAATCTGAACATGTAGCAAAAGCACAACATAAATGACAACAAATGAAATTCAGTACAAAATAGAATAAACACCAACTAATTCTACAGACTTGTATCAAAATCAATGGCCGGTGCTTTCAGCCTTTGTTACATACATAGAACCAACTTTTAGGACCTCTGGATTTTTCTTTATACATTCTAATCAACAACTACAAGAAGCCAAAATCAAAGACCAACATGCCCCCACGTCAACGGTGGGATTAAAATTTATATATGGGTTGGAGGGTTTTCTTGGAAGGTCATCTATCAAACTGTTACTGCTCAGCCAGCCCAACTATCAAAGCTGTTTCATGACCAGAATCCCTATTGGAGCTTTTGACTAAAGCAAATTTCTGTAGTGTTCATGTTTTGCTAATGTGCCCGGAGGCCAAATGTACTTCCTATTGATCTTCTTTCGTGGCATGTGGTATCATTCATTAGACAATTCTATATATTTACCTTGTAGTATGGCCCAAACTTTCTTGGATTCTTCCCATACAGTCTTGGGACAACCCCAGATTTCCCTCCAGAGGGCTGCAAGTGTAGTTGTAACGAATCCAGTACCCTCTATCAAGTGTTGAGGATAAGGAGTACTTCTTGGAATCACAAGTTTCCATTTCTCTTCTTGCTTTGATACCATAATCCATTATGCCCCGCTATTAATAAATGATTGCATGCGACATGACAAGTAGGCTGCAAATGGTATTCATGTAAACATAACAACAATCAATGAATAACATACGCATCAATAAATTGAAAGCAAAAATAAGCCATAACACTTATCTTTTTGGATTTAAATACCAAGTGATTGCAAATGAAGGATGTTCCACCCAACTGTAGGTTCTCTATTTCCCGTACTCAGTTTGCAATTGGGCTGCCCCTGAGTTGTGGCTATGAATCCAGTAATACGAATTTTCCTATGGTTGGCTTTAATCCTCTCACACAGCCCATTTTTCTCAGAATTTACAATTTTTAAACTCTCATAACAATTACAATCTGCTAGCTCTTTTTCACCTTCAACCTGCACAACCCAAGGAATGGGATCTGTTACACTCCGTTTTGTGGGTGATATCCCTTGGAGAAGGTTTTCTCCAAGATGGTTTTCAGTCGGTAGCCAGCAGCCCCTTGCAGCCCACCAACTAGCTTGTTGTGCCATTTCTCTGCCACTTGAGCCAGCGATGTGGTCCCTCACCCATATGTCATGATCGTATGTTTGAAGGTGGGTGTAAGGACTTGCGGTCCTTAGCACACCCGCCGGATGAAGTGACCAAGTTCAACAGTGAACGAAGGTGCGAAGTGCGAGTCCTAACCGAAGTGCGCGAAGGTTATGTGATAATAATGCATGGAGGAAGGGCGAGACATGTTTATAGGCGTGGGAGCATGGATGGAGTGCACCCACGGACCGACCTATGCTTACAACGCGTTAGAACGAAGGCCGACGTGGTTGGAGGGCGTTGGCAAGTCGGCTGGGCAGCCAAGACTTGCCCAACGCACATTATATATATGCGATGAGTTTGGAACGAAAGATCACCATTCGACAAGGAAGTCTTCCAGGAGAAGTGCGTGGAGAAGAGGGCGCAGCAAAGAGGAAGGCGCAGATGGATATGCGCCCAAGTCTTGGGCTGGTCTCTTGAATGCACAAGTCTTAACGAAGGCCGGTCGAAGTAAGGCGTGCACGGGTAAGGCGTGGGCGCCCGGTTGTGCAAGGTGTGCACGGGTGAAGGCGAGGGCGCCCGGTTGTGCGAAGGCGTGAACGCCCGATTGTGTGCAGTTGTGCGGTTGGGTGGTTGTGCATGGGTTCTTGGGCAGCTCGGGTGAGCGCCCGCCTGTCGTGCAGAGGCAAACGCGGAAGTTGTGTACGGTGGAAATAGTGAAGTGTTGAGATTGTGAACAGAGGTGTGACTCGTGCGGAGGCGCTCGTGTGTGGCGACTTGGTCACGATGAGGCGCGCCCAAGTTGGACAAACAACACGATCGTGCGACGAGGTGAACGAAGGGTTGGTGAGTCGTGCGGCGACCGTGCGGAGGTGCCGACGAGCTGGGCAACCGAGTTTGTCGAAGTTGAAAATTGGCTAAGTGTAAATTTGGGGTTTCCCAAGATTTAACTTGTACTTTGTAAAAGTGAAGATTGTATAATATATTGATACGGGCAGACTCATATTGCAGGGAGTTGCCCCTCCCTTGATATTGTTGTGCATTTTTCTTGTATAATGCTGTTTATGTGAATGTTATGGGCTTTCACTTGTATAAAGGATAAAAATAATACTTGGTAACGAAAAATAAACTAAGTATGGAATGTTAGGTGTAGTCTACAATCGCAAGTATTGGTGAAAAGAAAATGGTTGGTAGTGCTGCACCTTGCTATAAGCGGTTGAAAGACTACCGCAGGTGTAGGGGCGTGACAGTGGGCCTCTTGAACCTAAAGGTATGCCTTGTCATTTGGTAATTGAGTATTGTAGTTTGCTTATCATGGACACTTCTGGGCATGGATTAATGTGGGGATTCTGCGGAAATAATGGGCTAGGTATGTGCTCTTGTCCCGTAGACCCCTTTTGGATATTAACCTTGGATTCTAGTCCCGTGGGATCTTTTTTATTGACCATTTGGCTTTAGGGATGGTATTTCATGGGAAACTGTGATTTTGGTTGCGTGGTCCCACTCCCTCATCCACATATATTGCCCCCTTTCCACTCATTATAACCCCATTCATCATTTCTCCCACCTGGGTCCACATTCCTCCATTAGGCCCACATAGGGCTAGCTCTCCCCTTCTCTTGTCCACACCTTGGGTCAGACCCAAAATGATGCGCCAGAGGTTGATGCAGCTAAAAAGAAAAGTAAAAGCATAATTGGCCACATTCAACAGGAAAATGTACGACAAGATGCAAAAGAGGGCCGGGACAAACACATTTAGCACGTGGGAAAAAGCCAATACATGAGCTCTACCCATCATTATGGCTATCGCCTTGGTTTCTACAGGTTTTGTGAGCCTCCTTCATCATATAGGAACCCATGATTGTTCAAATCCCTGGTGGGCAATCAACCGCCCTACCTTAAAAGGGGGTATCCACTGCTATATCTCACACATCATGCTCTTACCCCCTGAGCCCCGAGCAACTAATTGAAGAAAAATTGTAAAAAGGCAAAAGGCATATAAAGAAGGGTGGAAAAATCAAGGCTGGGGCATCTCATGTACCACGATTGCTCCCTCCTATACATTATATACCCAAGTGTGGGCTTCCCTTCTACTAGGTACCCTTGTACCTTAGCATGTGGCCCAGGGCTGCCCCTTCTCATTCCCTACTCCATTCACCTCTTTATCACATGCCACAATCTTTTAAAAGATGTACCTTGGACATATTATCCTCTTTAAAAGTAGAAACCACCTAATGGGATACTTGGTTAACCTCATTTGGAGTTTGGAGACATTAGCACATGCCAAAGCCCATTATGGAAGGGCAGACCATTATACCCACATGTGGTTGATTGTTTGTAAGCTCTTTTACTCAATTTCTTTGATGATTTGTTGTATTGGAAGGCTAGGGGACGCATTGGATCTTATGCAAGATTGCAGGTGTTCTCCATCTTGGGTTTGGTCTCCCTATACGGGGTTCTAACCCTCCAGAGGGCTCCATTGACACATGTAGGGTGTGTGTTGAGAGTCATGGCCCTCCACAACAATAGAAAACACTCCATGGATCCCCAAAGATGTTCGGAGATTGCTCAAGATTTATCTATTGGACGAGGATGATGCACTTGGTTCACCTTTGCCCAGCCAACCCCACAGATGTACCATGCACTTGGCAGCTGTCCCAAGACTTGTAGGATGATGTGGCATCACCTACACTTGTCATCTGAGCCCTTACAGATGGTCTACAGGCATCTTTGACTTACTTGGAGACCCATGAGGCCACTTGTGTGCCCTCACAACCATTGGGAGCACCACATGTTTATTATGTGGAGAAAAAGGGGCCACTCCGTTGTCCATTACTTTTGAAAGTCCAACTCATCAGTTTGACACTTATGGACTTCATTAGGCCTCTTAGAGAGCCCAGCGACATGCATTATTGATCATTCAACCTTTTGGGAGGCTTATTATTTTATTTGTGAGCTAGTTTGGTGGGCTTGTCACCAACAGGTAGTTATTTTCACATTGTTTTAGTTGATGGGCTAATGTAGGTTCAAATTAGGTAATTCGAACTCTTAATGAGTGTATAAATAGGAGAGACATGAATTCATTTGGATCATCACTTGAATTGGATCATTCTCTCTCTTGAGAATTTCGCATTTCTTTCTTAGGAGGACAAATTGGAGCCTGGATGAATTTTGATGTTTGGATTGGATTTTCTTATCTTGGAGCTTCTTTATTGGCAAATGTACTGATGGTTGGATATATTCTCTTACATGTAAGTATAAGTTTGATGCTATTTTCTTTTACTTTGTCACATACATTGATTATGGGATTTTCGCTATTTTAGGGCTAATTATTGCATGCATTTACTACTTCATTGTCGAACTATGTTTCTATATAACATATCTCTATGTATGGGCCATGTTTGTTGAACAAATTGTCCTAGAGATCGAAGTTATCTTGATAAGCCATCCTTCTCTGCAAGCAAAGTATAAACGCTTTAAGGTCACTTTCCTTTTCTGCCCTAACAGTGGACGAAGTTGCCCTTAGAGCCTCCTTGAGCTAGAAATGAGATCCTTCTTCATAATTCTTCTTGACTCCATATTCCCAAAAGGAATTAGGCACTGGTCCACCATAAGGTGATCACCTTAAACCTTTTTCTTTAACTTTTTCACTTTTTTTCTAGGTCTAGCCATTTTGGGCCACCTAGGGCATCACTTTCCCGACAAAGTAACCATAGAAAAAGTTCGATCTCCTAGCCTCCACTGCGTTGGTTTGTCCTTAAGGTCTCCTCCAAATTTGAAGAAATTTCGACAGTGGGATTGGGAGATATCCCAGGCCCTAGCTCTGAGATCAAACTTTGCCCTTGTGTTCCCTAGGCTAGTACCTCATAGGATCAATTTGACACCTTTAAGTGGAAATTCTTGTTTTGATCCTTTCCCCTTCCTTGTTTAGGTTAAGATCATCGTTGGTTGCCAAACTTCCTCCCCTTAACCTAACCCAGGTCTACTTGGTCCCGTGTGGTCCCACACCTTTGAAAAGTCAATTTTTCAAGAACCACTTGGAAACCAAGTTCAATAAGGATTATAGGGATTGGGAAACTCCTTTACAAGGCATATTCCTTAAACCTAGCCCTTAAACCCTCACCTCCTTTTCCTAGAAAGCTTTTTACCTTGCTTAAAGAGAAAGCAAGCTCCATTCTTAACCTCCTTCTAGGAAACTCACACCTTATTACTCCAAAATTTAGAAACATCAACCTTATTACAAAATTAATCCCAAACTTCACTCTTATAACTCCCAAATAAAAAATATTTTATCCACTCCTTATCTCTCCCAAAATATCTTCTTATCACTCCCATACAAAATATACACCTTATCACTCCATTACAAATCTTTAAAAAATATTTTTATAATCCACCTTATTCCTCCAAAAGCATTATATTATGATCCCTTTAAAAATGCTTTTACATTCATCCCATTAAATTATAAACTTTAAGAAGACACTCCAAAGTGATGTAACGTTTCCTTTTAAAATGATTTATGAAAACACTTCAAAATGATTTAACGTTTATGCATGTAAAAGTATATACACCATAAGCTTCATGCATGTTATTCGCTGGAGAGCAAAAGTGAGAGGGTGCGTAAATAACCTTAAGGAGACTGCAAGTAATCAACCATTTTGTTGAGCTTTGAAATCCACGCTCACTGTAAACTCCATGCTCACGGATACAGGATTCAATGCAACACTTAAATTGATTTTTCATGAACCATAGAATAAAAGTGACTTAACACACCAACTCAGATAGAAGGATCTTCCTTCCCAGCTCCAAGTGTGCCAGATTTATGATCCAGGAGGCAAATGCTGCATTGGCAGATATGTCATTGTGCAAAAAAAATATTGTAGCAAGAAATGTTCTGGCAATCCAAGGAGCGGGAAGGATCGTACAACGGGTAATTCTGTCTAATACAAGATTGACAGGGTACGTGGCAGGTGGGCAACAAAAGATATCATTGCCCATGATGAACCCATGGGAAATGGGAGATATCCTACCCAAGTTTCCCTCATATAAATCAACAAAATTGAATTCTGCATCAATCACTGCGATTTTAGTGCTTGCTCAATTAGCGGATTCATCATACTATTTTTTGAATGGCGGTGTCGCAATACTTTTGTGGAATGTCTTTCTAGCTATATCTTCTGATAATTTTTGCACTGGTGCTTTTTGCTGGCTTGATGTTTGGACTTACCCTCGGCCTAATGTTGCTGGGACTAGTCGACTTGGAAGTTATGATTAATTTTTTTATTAAGCTCGAAGATAAAAAGAAACACGGTGAAAAGATATTACCTGTGGTGAAGAAACAACATTTGTTACTTTGCACCCTATTAATTGAAAACTCCTTAGCTGTGGAGGTTCTTCCAATTTTTCTTGGGGGGGCGTTTTGATATCTGTTACTTTGATGTTTGAAGAGATCCTTCCTTAAGCAATTTGTTCTCGCTCTGGCTTGGTGGTTGGAGCAGTAATAGCACTGATTGTTCATGTGCTATTATTGGTATTTTTTTCCGGTTGCATATCCATTCAGTAAGCTTTGTAGTTGAAACTTGCAACGATCTATTGCGAAGCAATTACACACCAACAGTTCCTCTAGAAATGCCATTTTGTAAACACTCCATTTTCCAGGGCTTCGCACAATGTTCCAAGCTCACGTAATACTTTGTGCTCTTTCAATCAATCTCCTTCTTTTGTTTTTCAACGCCCAACACAAACGGATCTTGCAACGATTTTTCAGTCTTACAGGGATGGTAGCTACCAATGATCTTTTCTCTTCGTTGACACGTCAACAGTTCATACTCGCAGAACACACAACTCATTGCTCCACGCAGTTAATGCCCATTGCATCAAGCTTCATGCTTAGAAACGTCCCTGGAAACGATCTCCATATTTGTGATCTAGTACCAACATCGATCTACTCTCTTGTAGCAACAATGGGTTCTCCCCTCCAACAATATCTTCAGCATGCTAACACATCAACAAATGTACATTAAAGCCGCATTGATTTGATAAAGCGCTCCTTTCAATATTAGATTGAAAGATCATGTAGGAAACGCTGGAGTAGATGGTGGCTCCTTCCTTTTTCTTAAGATCAAGATATTGACTACAAATATTTGCAGATCTAATCTCTATTCTGGTGTTGTAACCCTATGCAGAATCTCCTATTCAACCTTTGATCAACACGCACCATAATCTCAAAATCTTCCATGGAAAACTACCATGGATTCACTGAGGCCCTCAGAGCTATAATGCTCTGATATCACATGTAGAATATTAAACAAAATTAACACACATAAAAAAATACCAGAAACATAGAAATGGGGAAAAAGGCCTCAACCTTATTGTATTCATCTTTCATAATGTAATGTACAAATAATGATAATAATACAAATAAATACATGAGGAAGTTTGTCTCAAGATAGTGCATATATCTTGGACTCTTTGGTTGAGCAAATATCTCAACCACACTAATCTAGGAGCCTAACTAGTTGGAGAGAATCTCTCAACCAACTAGACCTAAACTGACTCTTACCTATGAAGAACAAACCCAATCTAGAAAGGTAGGATTAAATCCAACTTTCTTGATTTTAATTAATTTAAATATTTTGGGCTTATAATTGTTTTTAACACATGAGAGTGAGACTTAACAATGGAGGGAAAAAACTCTTCTAATTAGCCATGTATAGAAACATAGGTAATGAACGAGGTTAAAAAACCTCCTAGGATGAAATTCGTCACCAAAATCATAGACTTACCTAGGCTGTTACGTATATCAAGGTCTTACTAAGTTCATTTACATTATATAACTTGCAGAATGGGTTTACAATGATGTGCAAACTGCAGATAGATTACCCGATCATGTTGAAAAAATTGGTCTCTTCCGCTTCCTTGGAAACTTTGACAAAATGTGTGCAACATGACCAAAAATGAAAGGCATGTCCTTTTCAACCTTGAAGTATAGGTTAGGATCAACATTGCTCCTTGTAAATCCCAGCTTCATAAGATAGCTATCAATCCTCTCATACTGTTGTAGTGCTACAACCAGCCCCCAAAATTTTGGCTCTCATGCAAATTTTGGAGCCTACCTTGGATCCTGCGATCGATCATCCTTGGTCACTTGTTGGTAAGTTGATGATCTCAAGCTTCCCCTCCTTGATCTTAAGAGTTGTTCATGTTCTCATCTTTATGCAACATGTGTCATCTTTGGGCATAGGGATTGTTGTTTGTCCTACAAAGGGAATGTTGTTTTGCTTCAAGGGAAAGCATGTGCGCATGAGTTGTTATGATCACATAGACATGTTTCACACTGACTTCACGCACTCTTGTCACGAAGGTTGTTGCATCAAGCAAAGTATGTCTTATGCATTCTGGATGGTCTATGTTGCATCACTAAGTGATTGTGTGTGATCATAGTCAAGTCTTATCACTGTTTACATCTGTTTCACTGATCTCACACTTAGCCCATTTCCCGAACAACCTAGCCTCGTCTAGCGTCCCAAAACTGTGCACTTTGCTTCTGCAACCATCAAGCTTCCTCCCTTGCCTGCTGCAACTCCATAGTACGCAGAGACCGCAACATCCCTTGGCATCAAAAAATGCACAGTGGTTTCCTCGAGTGTCCTTCCCCCAACCGGAATCTACTGTCATCAGAAACTGCGCAGTATTTCCTCCTAGCTGCCCAGGTTGCACTGCACTCGGAAATTACGCAGAGGTGTCCTCCCAGGACCCCATCCCATAGCAGTGTCCTATGCCTCAAAGTTGCGCAGTGTTGTCCAAGCTGCCTTGTCTGTCTTGCATTCAGAAATTGCGCAGTTGGGCCTCCCAGGGCTTCGTCCCGGCAGCAATCACTACCCGCTGAAACTACACTGATATATCTCTTAGTGACTATAGGAAAAGGTAACATGCTAAGATCACCCCCAAGGAGTTGAGGAGAAGGACTAAGAGACTAAGTGATGGTAAAGGTCAAGACTGCATGCAAACTTCGTCGGATGCATGATCATCTTGAGGGTAAGTACGATAAGTAAAGAAAACCTTTCAAAGTACATCTCTTAGTTGAGTTTGCATGATTGCTTGTCATTGTCATATTATCATGTATTCAGTAACATGCTTGTGTGCAAACACCAAAAGGTCATTTCGTGTGTTTCCTCTACATGCCTTGCTTCCTTTTCGCTTGTTTGACCAACTGTCGTCTTCAACGTGTTGATTGCTATGTCATGCTTGCGACCTTGTTCTGGTGATGTTGAAGGTTTGTGTATGAGTTGTGTTCGCTATCTAAACATCTATCACACACACACACGATGTTGTAAGCATTGTTGCATAAATGTCATCACGGTCATCCGAAGGTCTATCCGAAGTGTCGCACTTGTCGCTTTCACCATTACACAGTCCCGCAGTCAGTCACACTGAGCATATGTTTTCTTGTGGTTTGGGGTGTCTTGTCGTTGAGTCATGTTGAGTGTGTGTTCGCAAGGTCATGTATACACGAGTTCAGTCGCTCACACACTTAGCCATTTTTTCCGTAAGTCTGTCGACCAGACCACCCTCCATCAGTTGGACCTCCACTAAGTTGCATTGCACAGTCTCATCCCTCAGTGACCAAGCACTATTGCCCAAAACTGAGCAGAGCTTGAGGCTACCCTCCAAGTAGTCTGCACTGCGCTATTCTGGAATCAACTCGACTGACTATCACCCAGAACAACGCAGAAGTTTCCCAAGAAGATATCTCAGTCTGCGCTTCCCGCAAGCCTATCCATTAAGCCTCCCATTGGTCAATCAGAGAATTTGACTTGGGCAGTGACCCAGGACTGCACTCCTCCCAAAAATTGCGCAGACGCTGCCAGCCTGCCTGCTTACACTGCCTGAAGAAATTGCACAGACAAGAGGGATAGGCACTTGCTCCCTGTCAACTCACTGTCTTTGGAAATTGTGCAGTTCTGTCAGTCAGTCCCCCTACGGCTTGCTTGCTACTCCTCCTGGAAATTGCGCAGTTTTCATGGACAGTCCACCTACTGCTAGACATCCCGCTCAACCTGGAACTGCATAGACATGTTCTGCATGATTGCCTCCCAGATCTGCGCAGTTCTAGCCAGCAAGCTCCCACAGCCCGATCCAGGCATCCTTTGAAAATTTGCGTAATTTTCACTGCCAGTGCCTCTTGCTGCCTGCACTGCCTTCCTCGGAAAAATTGCGCAGTTCTGCCTCCCAGCTGATCCAAATCCTGCAGATGTCACTGCTGTCTCGGACTGCTCAACCCAGCCTCTTAGTGGCCTCTGTGCAGTTTTCCCGACAGTGTCCCAGAGCCTCGCATCTGTAGTATACCTAGGGGGGGTATTATGGGGTACAGAGGGAGGTACCCAAGGGAATAATGTAATAATGTGATGGGTCATAGTTAATAAATAAAGTGGTTAACCTGCATCATGTAAGGGACCAGAAGTAGTTAGGAATAGTGTGATAAGCCCATGGTATTAGATACATGGTATTGAAAGACCCATGGTAATGACCCAGGGTATTATATGTATGAAGCCTGACATGTGCTCTGCGCTATTTCAGAGCCTTGTCCTCTCTCCCGGTCACCTTCACCCGGAAACGAAAGACAATGCATCATGGTAAACTAGGGGATTTCTGGATTTGATGTCATCTCGTCATGAGTGATTGCAAAAACAGGTACATGGATGAGACATGGCGCGATGACGAACGAGATGAACAAGGAGTGCATGCTAGAAAACTTGCTCGCGGTTGGACGAACACACGAAGCATACCAAGTAGCAAGCGAAGGAGATGTTGAAGAATCTAGGGCAAAGTAGTGTAGTGTGATTCTTCGTTACTTGATAACAATTTGTGAAGTCTTTTTCCTTTTCTTGTTAGCTTATTCTTCTTCTTCTTATTAGTGCATATGTGTGTACTCATCAAACTGCTACCAAAACATAAAGAACAAGAACACAAGATGTTGGCTCTCTGCCAGAGCCAAAACCTCTCTTCTTTTGAGAGGAAAACCCTTTAGTTTATTTCTCTTATTGAAGTTTCTATTGATCAATGCCAAACCCTAGACCCTTGACTAAGAGATCCTCCAAGCACAAGTCAAGTCTTCACTTCTTTCTGCATCATATACCCTAACACTTTTTCCGGCACTTTGTTTCCCGACACTTTGTCCTCTTTCTTCTAGCCCTTTGTTCTCTTACTATGAATCTTGTTCTTTTTCTTTGAGTCTTCTAGATGAGATGTTCTTCCTTGACCCCTTGCTCAAATATACTTCAACTTTGACCAACCGAAATCCTTCTTGAGTGGGTGACTGTTTTGGTGTTCTGCTGCCTTAGTTTCTAGCACGTGTGTGAGGATCACTAGGTTCATATGCTCTTCATCCCTTCGCTTGAGAGTCTTCCTTCCATGCTGGAGTAGGAGGCCTTTGTAGGCCTAGTTACTAGCCCAAACCAAAAAGAATATACCACTATGATTTCACTACTGATCTAGCCGCAGAATGTCCCTCATTCTTCGCACGTGTGATTGTGTATACCTTAGAAATAGTCCTTCAGACTTCGCTATTCATACTCCTCTCTTCGCTGCCTAAGTGGACCCTTTTCCTTGTCTTCTTTCGACATTCTTATCTTTTTGTTTTCTTGTGGATTTCAGAGCTTGAGTAGTGTTTGGTCAATTTAGTGTTGTCTAAATTGCTATAATAAATTGTCAACCCGGGGCTCGTAAGCTGATGAAGTGAAGTGTACAATATATACTTAAGCAGCCTTTCCTAGTTCTTTTTGTCGTTTTTAGTTTATGTCTACTTATCTTCCTAATGTGATGTGATGAAGTTATAAACAAGTGAGTGAATGTGTGTGTATGTGGCGATTTCTAAATGCTTCTTGAATTTTAAAGAGAAAACTTGAACAATAACTTGGAATAGAATTAAAGCTTCGAATGAAAGTAAAGCATCAAACAAAAAGACTAATGGCACTAGTCCAATACCTTTACTGCTGATAAGAATGAAAATGACATCTACATTAACTCAGCTGAAAGCAAGAACACTATTCCAACTCCTCTATTGAATCTAAAGCAATGCAAAAATTAAGTGACAAATCACACTACTTCATTCTCCCTTAACATTCTGCCTTTAGCTAAATTGATCATGTGAAAAAGAGTTAGGAGTGAATTAGCAATATGAGCCTAAAACTAAATAAACCAAGCTGCAATTAAATGATGTTTTGGTCCCATAAAAGTTAGTGAATCATGATAAAAAGAACCATCAAGAGATTAGCAACTTGACAAAACTTGATAAAGTAACTAGGCAAGGAATCTAACTAAGCAAGGAAACTAATGAAAATCAAAGCGAAAGTCAGCAGTTTAGATAAGACAACTTCAGATGCCACTAGTGTTAGAAAGAAGGAAAAGCACATTGTCCCGGGCTCCTAATAAAGCTGTAAAAACACACACTGATCAGTCATGAAAAGTACAGAAACGTAAAGCAGCATGATTCAAAACTGTACATTAATATACATGGTGAGTTAGAGAAAAAGGAATGCAGGAAATAAAATTTAAAAGCTACTTTACAATGGTTGTAGCAGACAGGGGCCCTCCATCCACTTCAACCAATTAAAAGATCAGCTACGCAGGTAAGAACAGAAATGTCTTCTTGGTATTAAATCAGCACATAGCAAAATACAATGGGGAGCGTAAACGCTATATCAAAGAGTTTTAAAACAGAGTTTACAACAAAAAAACACTAACTTCCAAAAACTAACTAATCACCGTGTAGAAATGCTTTATTTATAGCAGGAACACCAACTGTTCTGTGCGTAAACTAAGCTAACTAAAAGCTTATGCAAAAGACACGTTCAACAGCACCGTGCACGGATTTAGGGAACGGTCATCATGGTTCATAAATACGCTGTTGGATTCTTGTCCCTTGCAGTCTTAGTGGCTAAAGAAGAGGCCAGCTGTGACTTTCGTGCTCCGCCTGAACACGCAGAGCCGTGCCACCGCTTGCAACCTTGCAGTTTGACCAAAGTTACCTCCACGTTGACCAGGGGTGTAGACGGCCAATTTGGCTGAGCTGACAGCACACGCACCATGTACACAGTCATACAACTTGCCCATGTGGCTCTTTCCTCTTGAGGACACCTGGATCATAGCAAACAAGAAAATGGCTGCGGAATCTGGGATTGGCTGTGGAATCAGAGATCAACTGCGGAAATCCTGTATCAGCTACGGAATTGCAACACTTGAACCAAAAATCTAAACCAATAGTCAATCATTAGCACAATTAGAAAATCATGTTAAAAAGTCCTATAATGCAATGAATTGAACAAGTTGATGATGGAAATGATGAAAAAAGAAGGAAATGAGTAGGAAAAGGCTGTTGGGAGGATGGGTAAATGAGTGCAGGTTTGAGGCTCAACATACCCCCACTGTGAAGGTGTTGCATGTCCTCATGCAACCAAAACTTTGTCATTATTTTTCAGTTCATATGCTCAGATGCCCCTGCCAAGACATCCAACCTTCTCCTTTTTCTTCTTGCTGCCAAATTTGTTCTTGGTTTTCTAACCAAACACCTAAACTTCAAGTTAATCAAGGCCCTGCTCAATTTCTTGCATTTCCTCTTCAATTTCCTATTCTCTTTTTGCCAAAGACCCAAGTGAAGCATTGTGTTGTCATGGACAATTTTGTCCACCTTGCTTTGTTCTTTCAATGCTTCATTCTCCTGCTTAATATGCTGGTTCAAGACTTCCAGCTCAAATACCTCTTGTTTTAGAGAGTGGACTTGTTCCTCAAGGGGCAATATAATGCTTGGACCGGCAACAGATTGCTCTAAAGTCTCCAAATAATCATATGCCTCCTGCTGGTTAGGGTCAATGTCAGGTGTTTGTCTTGGTCTAAATTCAAATCCTTGAAAACTGCTTTCTCTTTCTTGCTGGAAGGGACTTTCCTGTCGTGGAGGACTTAGCTCAATATCTAGCTGAATTGGAGTCTTTTCAGGTGTGCCCAAATCAATGAAATGGGACTATTTCTCTTTAGTCACACTCTTCTTCTCTATAAGTCTACTGCTTCTTCTTACTTGTATACTAGTATTCTTTTGCTGACTGTTTTGTTTTTCTTCTTGTTTCTTTTTGGAGAGGGCAGTAGCATGGAGTTCAACAAGTCTATCAGCTAGTGTTTGGGATTCTTCTTCAATTGAGGGCTCAGGTGAAGGAAATGACTCTTGCACAATGGCTTTTCCTTTATCCCCCTTTTGTCTTTTAGTTCTGTCTCCCCTTTTCCTTTCTTCTTGGGTAATTTCTTGGGCAGTTTCTTGAATAGTTTCTTCAGCAGTCTCTTGGGCAGTTTCTTCAATTTCTACAGCAGTTTCCTGGGCAGTAATTTCTTTCCTTCTTCTCCTACTTCTCTTTGGTATCCTAGGAGAGTTGGTAGAGCCTTCAGCTACCTCTTGAAAATGGTTTCTAACTAGAAACTTCTCCCATGTATCATTTTTAGTTTTCAACTGCTCCTCAATTAAAATTCTAATGAGTCCATGGTGATACAAGTGGGGTTCAATTTTTCGCACGTGTTTCTGAACAGTGGCACTCATCTTCTTTAGACTAGCTAACAAGAAACAAGGTAGGTTGATAGCACGGTCATCCATAAAGTGCATCATGATTCTTGCATGGTATACATACATGACACCGAAACGGCCTTCACATGTTAAAATTTTTTGAACAAGCAACAGTAGTGAAGTCCATTCTTCTTTAATGACACGCACAAGGATTCCCTTAGTGAAAATGGAGGTATCCATACCTGGATTCTTGAGCATATTTCTCCACTCTTGATCTTCAACTGTTTTGTTTTTTAACCAACGTTCTCCTTTTTGAGGCAAATCGGTTGTTGTGGCCAAGGTGCTCTCTGTTATGGTGAACTGCAGGTCTCCTACCTCCATGGTTTTCCCATCAAATGACCGGGAAAATGCTTTGTCACCTCTTTATTGTACTCGTTAAATTTCTGAATGAACTTCAACCATTTGGGTCTCTACAGTGCTTCTTTTATCTGTGGGTAACCCTCTAAAAATTTCGAACCCTCTGGTTCTGCTCTTAACAATTTCCCCATTTTTGGCTCTAAGTTTTATTTGAAGCTCTGACAGTGTGATATGGATGCTTGAGGAGAATGCTTCATGGGAAAAACATGGGAATTACGGTTGTAACAGAGTAACCGTAATGTAATAAACGGTATGGTGCAGAACTTGTGATCGGGATTTTGAACAGTGAGGTGAGGAAAAACAAAGAGGGATTTACAGTGAAAATGAGAGTGGTGTATGAAAACGAGAATGGAAACGGTGGTATGAGAGTAGAGAACAATACGGCAATGAGTTTATGCATGCGGGTGCAACGGTCAAATCTGTAAGCGTCAGGTGGCTACGTATACTTGGCTACGGAAATGATCATATGTAGAGCTGTAGTACACTGGTATACGTCACTGAGGTACGAGTAGTTAATGGAAGAGCAGATCGTATCAAGTTCAAATCAATAGCAATTAGGAAACTGTTCGGAGGGTGATGAGGTGGATTAGGCGTGATCGTGGACGAGGAGTGGGATAATCTTGTCAATCATTACATTAAGTGACTCCTACCACGATTTGAAAACCATGCATAAATGACATTAAACTATTGGTTAAAAATTTGGAACATACCTTCATATGTTTGCAATTGATCTCTTTGTTGATTATGGTGGCTAACTTTTGATTACTTTCTGGCCTTGTAGGTGCTATGTATCCTTGCTGCCCTTTGATGATGATACCTCTGACTGTAAATTTTTCTTTTTGAAACAAAATTGCTTTGATTGTAGAGACAGAGTGTATTGGTTGCGGAAACTTGGTATGAGCTGCAGAATCTGCAACAACACTTTTCTGCCTGCACAAAGATGATTAGAACAAACTTATATGAATGGAATAGTCCTGAGAGGGACTTTATTGGTGGAAATGAGATGGAATGAATGAACTGGAAGAAAAATGAAGTGGAATGAAGTGAAATGGAATGAAAAATATGGAGTGAAGCGAAATGGAATGATGATGGAAAGAGAGAGATTTTTTTTTTTTTTTGGAAAATATGGAGTGTCAGGTGTCCCTGATTTTCACCCCATATTTTCTGTATAAGACTACCAATTTGAGATTGGTTTTCAGGCTTATACACATATTTTTATGTTTTTTATTTTTTATTTATTTTTTTACTTATTTTTTTTCAATTCAGAAAGAAACAAAGATTAGGCTGATGGAGGAGAAGAATTCTTCTCCACTAGCCTTATTGCAGAATTTTATTGGAATACTTTGACAAAGTCCTCTTTTGGGAGTGGCTTATGATAGATTTTCAAGCGGTGGCCATTCACA
>APFE031189688.1:69358-82194 GCA_000404065.3 Pinus taeda
AAGCTGATGAAGTGAAGTGTACAATATATACTTAAGCAACCTTTCCTAGTTCTTTTTGTCGTTTTTAGTTTATGTCTACTTATCTTCCTAATGTGATGTGATGAAGTTATAAACAAGTGAGTGAATGTGTGTGTATGTGGCGATTTCTAAATGCTTCTTGAATTTTAAAGAGAAAACTTGAACAATAACTTGGAATAGAATTAAAGCTTCGAATGAAAGTAAAGCATCAAATAAAAAGACCAATGGCACTAGTCCAATACCTTTACTGCTGATAAGAATGAAATGGACATCTACATTAACTCAGCTGAAAGCAAAAACACTATTCTGACTCCTCTATTGAATCTAAAGCAATGCAAAAATTAAGTGACAAATCGCACTACTTCATTCTCCCTTAACATTCTGCCTTTAGCTAAATTGATCATGTGAAAAAGAGTTAGGACTCAGGAGTGAATTAGCAATATGAGCCTAAAACTAAATAAACCAAGCTGCAATTAAATGATGTTTTGGTCCCATAAAAGTTAGTGAATCATGATAAAAAGAACCATCAAGAGATTAGCAACTTGACAAAACTTGATAAAGTAACTAGGCAAGAAAACTAACTAAGCAAGGAAACTAATGAAAATCAAAGCGAAAGTCAGCAGTTTAGATAAGACAACTTCAGATGCCACTAGTGTTAGAAAGAAGGAAAAGCACACTGTCTCGGGCTCCTAACAAAGCTGTAAAAACACACACTGATCAGTCATGAAAAGTACAGACACATAAAGCAGCATGATTCAAACTGTACATTAATATACATGGTAAATTAGAGAAAAAGGAATGCAGGAAAGCAAATTTAAAAGCTACTGTACAATGGTTGTAGCAGACAGGAGCCCTCCATCCACTTCAACCAATTAAAAGATCAGCTACGCAGGTAAGAACAGAACTGTCTTCTTGGTATTAAATCAGCACATAATAAAATATAGTGGAGAGCGTAAACGCTATATAAAGGAGTCTTAAAACAAAGTTTATAGCAGCCAAAGACTAACTTCCAAAAACTCACTAATCAGTGTGTAGAAACGCTTTATTTATAGCAGGAACACCAACTGTTCTGTGCGTAAACTAAGCTAACTAAAAGTTTATGCAAAAGACACGTTTAGCAGCACCGTGCACGGATTTAGGGAATGGTCATCATGGTTAATAAATCCGCTGTTGGATTCTTGTCCCCTGCAGTCTTCGTGGCTAAAGAAGAGGCCAGCTGTGACTTTCGTGCTCCACCTGAACACGCAGAGCCGTGCCACCATTTGCAACCTTGTCGTTTGACCAGAGTTACCTCCACGTTGACCAGGGGTGTAGACGGCCATTTTGGCTGAGCTGACAGCACACGCACCATGTACACAGTCATACAAACTTGCCCATGTGGCTCTTTCCTCTGGAGGACACCTGGATCATAGCAAACAAGAAAATGGCTGCGGAATCTGGGATTGGCTGCGAAATCAGAGATCGGCTGCGGAAACCCTGTATTAGCTGCGGAATTGCAGCACTTGAACCAAAAATCTAAACCAATAGTCAATCATTAGCACAATTAGCAAATCATGTTAAAAAGTCCTATAATGCAATGAATTGAACAAGTTGATGAAGGAAATGATGACAAAAGAAGGAAATGACTAGGAAAAGGCTGTTGGGAGGATGGGTAAATGAGTGCAGGTTTGAGGTTCAACAAGTAGTATGTTGTGTTTGGAGTGGACAACCTCTATAAATAGAGGACAGTCCCTCCACTTAAGCCGACTTGATTGTTTGCTAGCAGGCCGACTTGGAGGGTTGTTTGTAGGTTGAATTGTAGGGCAGTTTAGTGGCTGATTTGCGGAGTAGACTTCACACATTTTCCATGGTGGTGTAGCATGCTTGAAGGAGCTTCTTGAAGGTGTCATTACATAGGATCAGACTTGACTTTGCTTGGAGGTTTCCCTTTGACTTTAATAAATATTTATACAGTGTAACATGCCCTTGAGGCCTTCAATATTTTTCTCTTGACTATTTGACTTACCTATAGCACTTTGACATGTGCTAGACCTACTTCAATGAGCAAGAAACTCATTGTCATATATTTTAAAAATAATATTTATTTTCTTGAATAAGTACAAATATCTAAAGTACATTTATGAAGACCGAACCTAGTTACACTTCCTTCAACACTCCCTTTTAACAAGGGAGGTATTCATACAACATTACAAGGTGTTTGGCTATTATCAATCTTGAAGCATTCGCACAAGAGAAACCGGATTGGTGATCCATCTGTTATAACATCATATCCATCAGCATTGTCATAGTGCAAGGCCTTGACTAACAATTCCATTTCTTTATGAGACCATGAGTTACAATGCTGGCGAGACCAATGATTTATAGACACCTTCATCATTGTATCTCAAGGTACATACCCACCTGGGTGTTCCCTGAGTATGACCTTCTAGGACTATTCTTATCTTGGGTTCCCAACCCTCAACGAATATCGGTCCTCTTGTCTACTATTGTCTTGGATGCCCTACACATCCTCAAAGAGTATCGGATGCCAGATGATTACCTAATCCTACGATTCTTTCTTCAAAGTGAAGAAAATAATGTTGTGTCTATCTTGCGTTCTATATTTCCATTCATGCCCTTCATCTAGACTTACAACTGTTAGTCCTAGTCTAGTGCATAACCCATGAAATGGAAAACACAATTGTCACTCCTTTGTAGTTAGGGGTGATCCAAAACTCCCTCTTGATCGGGGACCTGTCAGAGCTCCCTCTTAACTAGGGATTCTTTCCTTCATCAACAACTTCTTCTTCGTGGGTCCTCCAGCTGCTTGATCTCCTTCCTTTCTTGATGTCATGAAATCTTTGTTCGAACTTCTTCCATGTAGAGCACCATCCATCGATCACTTTCCTTCTTGGATTGTCATGTCTTGCTTCCTTCGTGGAAAGTGGCTTTCTTGTCATTCATCAGGTTTTCTTGTCATCTTGGCTACTCTTTTGTCATCTTCACTGCTGATCTAGCCGCAGACTGCCCCTCATTCCTTCGCATGTGTGATTGTGTATACCTTAAAAACAGTCCTTCAAACTTCGCTGTTCATACTCTCTCTTCGCTGCCTAAGTGGACCCTTTTCCTTGTCTTCTTTCGACCTTCTTATCTTTCTGTTTTCTTGCAGATTTCAGAGCTTGAGTAGTACGTTATGTTTGGAGTGGACAACCTCTATAAATAGAGGACTGTCCCTCCACTTAAGCCGACTTGACTAGCTACTAGCAGGGCGATTTGGAGGGCTGTTTGTACGCTGATTTGGAGGGCAGTTTGGTGGCTGATTTTCTGAGTAGACTTCACGCATTTTCCATGGTGGTGTAGCATGCTTGAAGGAGCTTCTTGAAGGTGTCATTCCGTAGGATCAGACTTGACTTTGCTTGGAAGTTTCCCTTTGACTTTAATATATATTTATACATAGTGTAACATGCCCTTAAGGCCTTCAATATTTTTCTCTTGACTATTTGACTCGCCTATAACACTTTGACATGTGCTATACCTACTTCAATGAGCAAGAAACTCATTGTCATATATTATAAAAATAATATTTCTTTTCTTGAATAAGTACAAATATTAAAAAGTACATTTATGAAGACTGAACCTAGTTACACTTCCTTCAACAGGAGACACGTGCACATGCATGGACTATCAAGCGAAAACCAAGGCCATTGACGACTCTGCGCACTTTGCCATGCGGAGGGGAAACTATGGTACACCATGGGCACCCTCATCACTCAGCAGAACAACCAACATGTGCATACTAGCAGTGTCATGAGTCACCTCGACCACATCACTATTTTGGGTCATACTTGTGAAATCAATGTAATGTAACGTAAAAGTCCAAGAGACACACAAGTGAAGTTAAAGAGTCATGTAAGTCGAATAGTCATGAGGGAAGTAGAAAAGTCACAAGGGCTAGTTTCACCCTTAGCTATATATACCCCTCATTTGTACATGCAAAAGACTTTTCACCTTAGCTCCTCCCACATAGCCTTGAGAGTCTGTAGTCTTTTTTTTGAAGAGCGAGTAGTGGCTCCAATGCCCCGCTATCGGGGTTAGTGATATATGGTGTATGGATGTGTCTTGGAACTTTCGCTTAATTCAGAAGCCTATTAACAGGCCAACACATTTTCACACATGTATTGTATTAGTTTGTAAGACTATTCTTTGGATGCTTGTAATGCATGTGGTTTTAACCTATACTAAGATAGTTGAACTATTTCGGTTGTTTTAGTGCATACGCTGTTGGAAATGTGTTGTATCAGTTGTTAACTTGTCTCGCCCGTGTGGACTATTCTGCCAGACACCAGACATACTCATTCTTGTAAACTTGTTATAACGACCATTGCACTCGTGTGGACTACTCTGCTGGGTGTTGCATGTGCTATCTGTTCACTTTGTGTTTGTGACTACCGCATTCCTGTGGACTACTCTGTCGGAAGCTGCGCAGATCCTGTTGTGTTGTGTATCTCTAATTGAGTTGGGACTATTCCCTTTCGACTTGAGACTCACCCTCATCCTCTCCCTCTACAGTGAAAGAACTTTGACACAAGCGACACTAAGCACTCACTAGGCACATGAACCTCGCTGTTTGAATATTAAGTATACCACTCTCATGCGCTGACAAGTAAGAGCTAAGGCATATCTTTAAGGTAATGGCAACCAGATCATCATACCAGATGGGACTCCTACACCAAACGGTGTGAGGTTTAGTTGGGACTTCATACCAGGGAGATCCCTTGAATGTTGGCGGGTCCAACACCGTTAACATTTCTAGAACTAGAAGGAGGGCCAGATGACAAGTTGAGTCCTCACAATCTATTTTGAATCTTTGCATACTTATCATGACTAACCACATAATTTCTCTTCTGGAGTGTATGTCTTATGAAAATGACTTTGAAATCTCGGAAGAGCTCTGGAATGACTTGTCACATAATACATACGATGGTGAAGGCAGAGCATCCATGTTTAGGCACACAGTTAGCGTTGTAGGTTCCTGTGAAAGGCATGAAATCCATGAAGATTACATGATCTACGTTGTGTTCGTGTACACGCTTCGAGGGCACCCATTGCTATGGTGTGCCATGCTGCTCGAAAAATCTATTCACTCTTTCCATAATTTGTTCGCAGAGATAACCCGTGCTTTCAATCATTTTGACTGTAAAACACTCAATAACGAAGTTTTGAAATTACGGAAAGCACTTGATGAATCCGTTGAACAATTTCACATGCACTTTCGTAATCTTGCATATTGATTTCCTGAAGATGAAATTGATTGGGAATTCTTCGATGGAAGATTTAAGTATCTTCTTTACATATCCGAAAATCCGAACCCCTCCCAGCGTATACCTCGGTGTTAAAGTTGCCAAATCTAAGACGGACAAGGTTGCTGTCACAAGTGACTTTCTGTCCTCTTCTCATCAAACAGCTCTAGCTCTGCTGTGCGAGGTGGGAGAAGGTGCGCAAACATCTGTTGAACTGTCACATCCTCCTACCCCACCTGCTCTTGATATCTGCGCAGATTTGGCTTGCAAGCCTGCTGGTTGTCATATGGACTTGTTACCCCAACCTCCGTCCCCGCGTTCTATTGATCCTCTGGATTGTAATGTCTTGTGTTCTTCTGTTCCGGACTTCACACTTGTTGTGAACGAGGATCAAGTTGTCGACGGAGTTGGTGTTGTGCAGCCAACCTGCGTTATCATTCACGATGAGTGTGTGCAGAAATCTGAGGAAGAACCCGCGGTGAAGGATGACTCCCTTCCATCCGCGCCTCATTTGCTCTATCCTGACATCTCTTGTGATTCTGCCACTCTTGATTTTCCCTATGAAAACTCATCTTCGGATGTTTCTACTTCCGATCATTCACAGGACACACTGGATGTCAGCCTGACATTACATTGCAAAGATGACACATCTTCCTCTGAAAATCGTCCCATTTGTCATCTGTCATTTCTAAAAACACAGAGTGTGAGGATCTATGTTTCTCATCTACCCCTCTGCATGATTCATCAAATCGTGAGGATGCCGATGAACATCCCGAATTTTCCGATCGTGGTTGTCGTGATCTCTGTACTTCTTCATTTGATCACGATGTTGATTCACTCGTTGTTAATCTTTCTAAGCCACTGGTCTTTGATGATCTATCTATTGACGAAGTGGAAACCCCACAAGCTGTCGAGGCACTTCAACCTGAGCTGATGGTTATGTCAGGCCTTCGTTGTCCTGAGGTTAGTTCCACTTTCGATTAGAAAATTTGTGAAACACCCAAGGCTCCTCATCACTCATCTGTATGCACTGAAGATCAATCCAACACACAGATTTCACTTCGTCCATCGGAATCACGTGATCCCATCGCTTATGCACTGGAGGAATCATACACAACAAGCACACTTGCAAAGTGTAAGTTGTCTTTCTTTACCATCTGCACACAGTGTGTCACAACACCATGTTAAGTTTGCAGAACGTTTGTCTTGCGCTTTCACTCTTTTCTTTTCTGTGGATGCATTTAAACTCGACGTGTGTTGGTCTTCATTGTTAAATCTTTCTTGTGCATTGGTTTACATGTATATCTTTCTTGTTTACCATGCCTTCGCCAACATGGTCTAGCCAATGTGCCGATGGCTGCATTGGAAATATCACTTCACGTGAGTAGGCCCATGCACTGTTTAGCGTAGGAGTAGGAGTAGTGTTTGCTTTCTTGCTTTGCTTTGCTTCCTGGTTTGCATATTTGCCTTGCTTACTTGGTTTGGTTTGCTTGCTTGCTTGCTTTGCTTACTTGTTTTTTTTGTTGTAAGTAAGCATTTGTATTATGAAAACAAAAACATATTGTACAAAAGGACTGCCCGGGCGGACTAAAGCCCGAAGCACTGCAGAGAACATGACAACTTGACTAAAGGACCTCCTACAGAACCCCAAAGAAAATGGGCGGCCGGCAAGGATAGACTATCCACCTCGGCCTAGAGGAGTGGACAGGAAGAGCGAAGTGCTTAACAAGAAGCAACCAGACGAGCCAAGAGACAAGAGCCCGGCCAGGGAAACTACCCAACATGGGTGGAATCCACTGTACGGCCCTTTTTACCTTTCTTCTTACCAACTTTGACCCATCCAAGATGATTCGGGTGGGATGGGAAGACCTGCAAACTGAGCTGGGCGGACGGGGAGATCTCCTTGTCTGAGTCCGAAGGAGAGGTCTCATGAGATCGTTTCTGCGAGAGCGGTGGGGCCGTGGACTCCTCAGGGCCTGTTGGGGGCGGGTCCTGTGCAGGCGAATCATCCATCCCGTCTTCATTCACTTCCTCTTCCTCTTCATCTGAACTGGAACTAAAATCATCCATGGGGGGTGGATCACAAGGCTTCCAGCTTTTGGATTTCGGCTTAGGAATGGCCTTCTTCTTTTGAGCTGGGATCGCTAGACACGATCTATGAAGGTGCCCTATGAGATGACAATTTCTGCAGCGGAACACTGTGTTCTCGTAATCCAGGGTCTGAGTCCAATAGAAGTCACCAACCTTGAGAATGATCTGATCTGGTAATCCTTTACTCATATCTATTTCTGCGCAAATTCTGGCGAAGGTATAGATGCCCTTTTCCCCTCTAGAAGTGTCAGTAGCCAGAAAGCGGCCTAGAGTGTTACCGATTCCTTCGAAAACAGTAAAGTGCCATAAATGAACTGGGAGGTTGGGAAGTCTGACCCAGATGGGGAGTTTGGTGATGACAGCTGTGGAGGGATCAAAATCTGGGAACCAAGGGGTTAAGAATAGCCCCGCCGAGTCCCAAAACCAAGGGCCCTCAGTTAATGCTTTTTGATAATCCTCACTGTCAACAAAAACTACAATGAAGAAACCTTTTGAACAGAGGAGAACCTTGCAGTTATTGGTCCAGTTAGAGTGAACCCATTTGTAGAGATCTGCTGTGCGAGGCCAAAGCCCATTGAACCTGCAAATAATACCAAATTCGGCAAACAATTGGAGCTCCCTGTCCATTGTTGGATGCATTACTTCAATGGAGGGGGTTTCCTCCAGCTTGTCCACCAAGAAAGGCTTTGGAGCTTGGGCTGGTGCAGCAGAATTCTTGGGTTTCTGTGCATGGACAGCATCTTTGTAAGAAAACGCTGCTGCTGAAGATGACTATCCAGCTGCCCCCCCTCTCAAACGAAGGGAAAGAATGATGGAAGCATTTCTTTGAATGTCGTAAAATGAAAGGGGCAAGAGATCTTCAAGCTGTTTACCTTTGAAGAGGAGCCTTTGAGAAGCAGAAGGAATCCCCATCCTAAGGTCCAGTTTTTGCTTGAGGTCCTGCACAAGATCTGAGGAGCTCACCCACTGAAGCAGAGTTTTGCCTGATAGGAGCGCTATTAAGATCTGGAAAGACTCGGAGTGCTTCGGAATCTGCTGTTCTTTGCAAGACTGAGACGAGAGGATGCCGTTGCGAGCATAGCTTGCCAGGGGCCCTATCTGTGCCTGTTTTTTATTTCCCTGTGCTGGGAAGCACGCGTTCTTAGTCACTTGGTGAGGCTTGAGAGGGGGCAGGGCCTCTCTTAAGCTAACTGCAACACTCTCTGCTGGGCTGAGCAGAGGCAGAACTACCGCCGGAGGCTGCTTCTCACGGCGGTTTCTTAAAGACCAACTCCGAGAGTTCAGCTCTCTTTGTTGCATTCTGTCGAACACTTGCCACGCATCCTCCTTGCGCAGGCATTTCTCAGAAATTCTGAGAATAAGATTTCCTAGAAGCATTTTTAGGCTTCCAAACCTTGAGTGACTCTCGGACAGGGACTGTATCGAAGGAAAAAGGACATAGAAAGTAGCCCAGCTTCCTGCCCAAAACCTGTGCTGAGGACAAGGAACTGAACAGGGGGAAAACACCGTTATTGAAAACAAACCTGAGCCCTCGTGCGGAGGGAACTCTTGCTGCGCTGCTATCAAGAAGCGGATTCCACTCGTGGCCGTTTTCTGGCAATAGTCGTCACGGGAGACGCAGGGCTGGAACAGGTTGTTGGTTCTGAGATCTGCCCCTCCGCCGACAGAGACCTGCTCAAGGGCTGAGCTACGCGGATCCCAAACGAAGAACCGGCCATTCACAGGACCTGAACCAGGGAGAAGAAACGCCGAGGGGAGGCAACTCACCCTGGCTGCGCCGAACAGTGGAGCTATGGAACGATCGAAACCCTTAGCAGAGCACGCCCGAGTCGCCGCCATTCTCCTGAGCTCCAAAGCAAATTCGAATCTGCTTTGCTTACTTGTTTTGCTTTCGCTTTACTTTTGCTTTTTTCTTTTTTCTTTTTGCTTTCGTTGCTTGCTTGTACCCGTAGGTTAGCCTCTCATGAAATTGTGTTTGGCTCTCGAGACAAGTCGGGCAAATCTAAGAGGACTTGTACAACTATCAACATTTGGTTATCTGTTGTCCTCTCTCTTTATGAAGAGCTTGTTGTCTTCAGTCGACGATGTCTTGATGGAAAATATGTTATGTTCAGAGTGAGTCTTGGTGAAAACACAACGCTTGCATTGTTAACTAGTACCGCCTACTTTAATCGTTTCTTTTGGGTTAACCCTTGTCATCTCAGTCAAGTAGAGTAAGGTGAGGGGGAAAACCTTAACAAGTATGTCAGAGGTATATACAACATACTTCTCTGAAGGAACAACCACTTCTTCTCTCAATAAGTCGACATCCCTCTTCCGCCTCTGAAATAAATAAGTGCTTATGTACAGTTCCTTGAAAAAAATGAAAATTGAATAAGGTGAAAGAAGAGAAAGGCTTCTTGCGCGAAGAGGTGATACAAGTAACTCCGTTGGGGTATTGACCAGGCTCTCTGGTAGCGGAGCGATGCTTGTGTTCCTGTGTGACTTCGCCTGGCCTGCTGGCAGCGGAGCAACACCAGAGATGAAACTTAAACTCTGACAGTTATATTACTTGTGCATCAATATACCCCTCATCCCCAATCGAAACAACTAAGTTGACTTGGCTTGGAATGTGTGCTGACCGATCAAGAGAATGGTAGGGACTGCATCTTTCACACAAGCTAGTGCGGAAGCCATCACGATCAATGAATCGAACAATACTTCTGGAAGGGTTAGACTCGTTTTTTCACGAAACAAGGTCCATACAGAGAGCTGGAGTTCTACCAGTTTGTCGCCGATGTTGTAGCGACTACAACCACCTTCCAAAATTTTGGCTCGCATGCAAATTTCAGAGCCTACCTTGGATCGTGCGATCGATCGTCCTTGGTCACTTGTTGGTAAGCTGATGATCTCAAGCTTCCCCTCCTTGATCTTAAGACTTGTTCATATTCTCATCTTTATGCAACATTGTCATCTTTGGGCATAGGGATTGTTGTTTGTCCTCAAAGGGAATGTTATTTTCCTTCAAGGGAAAGCATGCGCGCATGAGTTGTTATGATCACATAGACATGTTTCACACTGACTTCATGCACTCTTGTCACGAAGGTTGTTACATCAAGCAAAGTATGTCTTATGCGTTCTGGATGGTTTATGTTGCATCATTAAGTATTTGTGTGCAATCACAATCAAGTCTTATCACTATTTACATCTATTTCACTGATCTCACACTTAGCCCATTTCCCGAACAACCCAGCCTCATCCAGCTCGCCGAAACTGTGCACTTTGCTTCTGAAACCATCAAGTCTCCTCCCTTGCCTGCTGAAACTCCGTAGTGCGCAGAGACCCCAACGTCCCTTGGCATCCAAAACTGTGTTGTGGTTTCCTCGAGTGTCCTTCCCCTAGCCGGAATCCACTGTCATCAGAAACTGCACAATACTTCCTCCTTGCTGCCTAGACCGCACTGCACTCGAAAATTGCGAAGAGGTGTCCTCCCAGGACCCCATCCCGCAACAATGTCTTGTGCCTCAAAATTGCGCAATTTTTTCCATGCTGCCCTGTCTGTCTTGCATTCAAAAACTACATAGTTGGGCCTCCTAGGGCTTCATCCCGATAGCAATCACTTGTAGCTTTCACCATTAGATAGTCCCGCAGTTAGTCACACTAAGGATATGTTGTCTTGTGGTTTGGGGTGTCTTATCGTTGATTCATGTTGAGTGTGTGTTTGCAAGGTCATGTATACACGAGTTCACTCGCTTACACACTTAGACCATTTTTTCCAAAAGTTTGTCGACCGGACCACCCTCCATCAGCCGGACCTTCACTGAGCTGCACTGCGTAGTCTCATCCCTCAGTGACCAAGCACTGTTGCCTTGAATTGCGCAGAGCTTGAGGCTGCCCTCCAGGCAGTCTGCGCTGCGTAGTATCATCCCTCAGTGACCAAGCACTGTTGCCTTGAATTGTGCAGAGCTTGAGACTGCCCTCCAGGCAGTCTGCACAACGCAAATTCTGGAATCAACCCAGTTGACTGTCACCCAGAACAACGCAGAAGTTGCCCAAGAAGCTATCTCAGTTTGCGCTTCCTGCAAGCCTGTCCATCAAGCCTCCCGCTGGTCAACTGAAGACTTTGACTTGGGCAATGACCCAAGGTTGCACTCCTCCCAAAAATTGCGCAGAAGATGCCGAGCTACCTGCTTGCACTGCCTGAAGAAATTGCATAGACAAGAGGGACAAGCACCCGCTCCCTGTCATTGCACTGTCTCTGGAAATTGCGTAGTTTTGTCAGTCAGTCCCCCTGCCGACTTGCTTGCTACTCCTGAAAATTGCACAGTTTTCATCAATGTTTTCAAAACCGTTTTTAAAAACCGGTTACCGGTCAAACCGGCTGGTTAGCAAGGCTGCCGTCTGAACCGGCCAAAAAACCCGGTTTGACAGGCCCTTTCTCCATTTTCTAGCCCTAACCGGTGAAAACCGGCCGGTTTAGGATGGAACCGGCCGGTTTAGGATGGAACCGGCCGGTTCCGTCCTAAACCAGCCAGTTTTAGGCATGCCCACCGAAACATGCAAAAAAACGGGTTTTCATTGTGGTTAAGGGGTTTTGGTGGGGAACTAAAGGTGTTTTCCCTCCAAAAACACCCTCTCCAAGCTATAAGAGACCCCTCTCACTCTCATTTGTCTCACACAACTGATTTGGAGTGTTTGTGAGTTTGTTTGTGAGCTTGGAGAGTGTGGAGTTTTTGCTGAAGTATTCATCTTGGAGTTGGAGTTGGAGCTATTTTGGAGATAGTGTGTAGCTGTCAGTGGAGTTGCCATCTTCAAGAGGAGGCTAAGGGAGCTAGTTTGCATTTCCAGATAAGGATTTGCACTTGATAATTCCTCATTTGAGTCTGCTGTCCATGATTTTTTTTGTTTGTTTGTTTGTTTGTTCTATGTGCTATAAACTTCTCACTTCTATGATCTATCATGTATGCTATAAACTCTCTAGCTCTATGCTATCAAATTTTGTAGCTTGAGCCTTGCATGTGCATTTGTTTTCCTACATTTATGTTTGGTTTTCCATTTTGCTTAGCTGCAATTTTTTTTTAAATCGCAGATTTCTTTGCAAATTGTTATTATTTCAAGCAAACATGGCTCCAAAAGGAAAGGACAGTGCATGGGCTCATTGTGATGTAATTGATGGAAAAATGATATGCAAATTATGCCATAATTCTATTGGAGGTGGGGGTATTCTTAGGTTGAAACAACAGTTGGCTGGGATAAGAGGCCAAGTAAAGCCATGTGATGCACCAAATGCACTGTTAGGTCCTATTAGGGCAGAATACATTTCCAAGCTTGAAAATTTTTATGAGGATAAGGCTAGGGAGAAGGCCATCCAAGATGAAATTGCAAGGAAGAAGGAATTATTAGAAGCCATGAAAGAGAGTGGGTATGATGATTATGAGATTCAAGACTCCTCTTCTATCCCTTCCACCA